>DWON01001468.1:0-24311 GCA_018251015.1 Phocides pigmalion okeechobee
CGACCATCTTAGTCCTCAAGAGTAGGAACGCATCCGCGTCCATCCTTAAATAGAACTTCTGTTCTATTTGAGATTGGCCGTAGTTGTCCATGGGCTGTCGTGACCACTGAAGATCAGGTGGCCTGCATGACCGTTTCTTACACTCTCGCTATAAAAAAAACATTATTTTGGGTTCTCATGCGTATATAAAGGCATCTCATTATGAATTTGAAATATATTTGTCATATACAGCAGCAATCATTACCAGTTTTATTATACGTATAGATTGGTCACATTATAGGTCGCAATAAATAAGCGTCAATATATGCAATGTTGCTTAAATTATTGTCTTTATAATAAGCGATTTAAATCGAGTTAGCCGACAAGAATACTGATGGCACGCGATTGATCATTCCAACTGATCGAACCGATAGTCATTGAATAGAATTACGGTCAGTTTCTAATGCTAATACTTGGAACTTAGTATTACGTTTTAGGCATGTTGGAATTCCGAGCATAATGCTTTCTCACGGCCCTTACATATTGGGACTCACGTATAAGCCACGAAGCCTGTGAATGTGGAAATATGCTAATACTTCGCGTCCAGGAAAAGGAAAATATATACTAATCATTGGTCTTAAAATAAGGATTTTATGATCTGTGATGTTAGAATAACGAGTAATTGAGATTATTTTAATAATCTTAAATTTGACAACGAGTTAACACTTTCCCTGCGGCGCGGATATATATGATCAGGTCAGTATTGCATTAAAATGAAGCATATTATAATACGCTGACAAATTACTAAAATATTGTATTTTTTAGCATCTGTGTATCATCTACGGATACACAGACGTGATGTCCGCCCCCAGTCTTGTAGACCAGACGTAAAACCCGCACTTTTGTTAGCCCGGGGAGGTACCACCGTCACCATCATAATCCGCCGTAAAACAATACTTGTGTTTCGGTTGGAAAGGTGCGGTTGCCGGCTACACTTTAAAGCGCGGCGACCAATAGTCCTTAGGAGCAGCAACGCATCTACGTTCGAGCTCAGATAGGATTTCAGTCGTGTTTGTGGTCGTCTATGGGCTGCTACTACTTAACATCAGGTGGTTTGCATGTTCATTTGCTGCTCCACTCACATAAAAAACCGTAAGTACCCGTTATATAGTAAAGTGTATAAATTCATATGATAGTAGTTTAAAACCCTAGAGTATAGTCGTAATGTAGTTTACGTTATCACCTAAACATCCATTGAGTGCAATGTCACCACGGGTGTCAATCTGGGCCACTGGGTACGTATGGTGGATTCGTTTAGGGATGTCGGAATATAGTGGATGATTTTGATGTAAACACATATTTATATTTACTAACATAGACTTAGGCACGTGGTATAAGTGTATACAATACGAATTTATAAAAATATTTCTTTATACGTCAGTTATTTTAACAATATTTTTACTGGCCACAATTTTACAATAATATAGCGTAATAATAGCCAATAGTAAGCCTATAGTAAGACCATAGGTACCGATATTCTATCTACAAAACTAGAAGTGAATTTAATGAATAGTTTTCGCGTTATAGAAAAACAAACCAAAAACAAACGAATAACGTTTTCGTTTCATATGAAACTAAGGATGGTGACAACCCTACACGGTGCCTAACACAGACTGCAATTCAACCCAGAGGGACACAAACGAATATAAACCTTAAAACATTGAATGAAAGTCGAAAATCGGTTGCAATGTAATCAAGATACGGTATTATGAATACAGCACATGCGTTATCTATGCACACACGTCGAAATGGGGCCGACATGATAATTGAGCAATTACATTCCTTGCAACATACTTTTCACTTGATTTGCTTGAAGTTTTACCGACGATTGACAATATTTCCAGATCAAGTTACACATCTTCTAGGTGGGAGAACTGCAGCTCGACCGGGGAGGTACCACCGCCGCTCTCATAATCCGCCGTAAAATATTGTGTTTCGGTTGTAAAGATTGCCGGCTACACTTTGAAACAAGGCGACCATCTTAGTCCTCTAGAGTATCTGAGTTCGAGCTCAGATAAGAATTCAGTTGTGTTTGTGGTTGTACGTGGATGTCTAGGGGCTGCGACTAATTAACATGAGGTTGTTCGCATGCTCGTTTGCTACTCTTCTCACATTAGAAAATTTAAGAAAGGTGATTGACAGAACTAGAAATCAACCCACAATGAAATCGCTGAACCTAGAATGCTGAAATTTTGCAGATAAGTTCTTTGTACAACATAAGTAAAAATCAAAAAAGAAGTTTTAAAATTAAGCCCTTAAGTGATAAAATACAAGTGAAAGTTATTATGAACATATTAAATGAGAAAAACCGCAGCCAAAAGTCAGTAACAAATAAAACTTAGGCCGCCTAGCTTCAAAGTGTAGCTGGCAACCGAACCTCTCCAACCGAAGCACACATAATGCTTTACGGCGGATAATTAAGGCGGCGGTGGTACGTTCAAGGTCGAACTACAGTTCTCCCACCTTTAAGTATACATAGTTTACATATAGATCATTCAATTAAACTTGTTTGTTATGGTTTAATCTTATTATGAACGCGTAGAAGCTAATTTAAAGCAAGAATGATAATAAACTACGTTCAATCAATTAAATTATATCAAAACACGTGGGAAGTTGAAAGATGAATCTAGTTGTAAATAAACATATAATAAAACGCAATTCCTACAAACTATTGTTTAGTCCACGAAGTAAGCGATTTTAAACTCTACGTGTGTAGAAATAATAATCACTTTAATATGCAGGGATTCCTTACAATGTTTATATGATACTACGGTTAACTATTGAGTCGAGGTGTACATAAATGGTGTATACACAGAAGTGAATTACACCGTGGATACTTCTTCGTAGTCGCTGCAGCCCACGGACATGTAAATACAACTTCAAAGAGGACTGATGTCCTATTTGATAGTACTTGCGTTGCTACTCCTAAGGATTAAGATGCCTTCGCACAAGGACCAAACGATACAGGAAAACAGACACACGAGCATTGTTTCAGAGCGGATTATAAAGGTGGCGGTGGTACCACCCCGTTCCGTTGTTCTCCAACCTATAACAGTGAACGAACATGCAGTGTGCCATAAAGACACAAAAACAGACTTACAATAAAATATAAACTAGCGACCTGGTCCAGTTTTGCTCGGATAATAGAGTTTATAATTACTTACATTATTTTTCTTTACATGCTTCCAGTCATTACCTAGTTGCAAAAAAGTAACAATTAAACTAAGAAAATCTATATTAAACGACGACTGAATTAGTATATTGAATTTAACTATTTAATTTCTCGACCAACTTACAAAAAAAACTTAACTTACTACACCAAAACATTCCTCAGGAATCACTCTACCTGTTGTCGAAAACTGTGAGAACATCCGTCCAGTACTTTTTGAGATTATCGCGAACAGACAGAAAGACGCGAGGTGGGACTTCGTTTTATAATACTTAGAGGTATCGTAAAATGTGAGTTACGATTTACGATAACTTAATATATGCTGTAGCATGTACGTAAGTACATAAATCATTTTACATATTTCATATAACCTTCGACAGTCGTTAGGTAAATTTATTTCTTTTTAATCTTATCAGCTAGAACCGTATTACAGTTATTAACACATTTATAGTTTAAATCATTACGTTTAATACACTTCAAAAGGTGGAAGAACTATAGTTCGACCGGGTAGGTACCACCGCCGCCTTCATAATCCGCCGTAAAGCATTACTTGTATTTTGGTTGGAGAGATGCGGTTGCCGACTACACTTTCAAGCCAGGCGACCATCTTAGTCCCTGAGGATTAGTCCTGAGGTCTTTTCTTTGTGCTCATTTATGCTATACAAAGAATCTCTTCAATCTGTTTACTTTCAGGATTCTAGATTTATCAGTTGCGGCTGTAAGATAACCTCTGGGCCCGTTAATTTCCTTCCAAGTTTATATTTCTATAAATAGATTCGTAATAAAGGTTTTTATTTTATGTGGAAAGCGTAGAAAACGAGCATCAAACCACCTGATGGTAAGTAGTTGCAGCCCATAGACATCCATAGACACTTCAATATGTAGCCGACAACCGCGTCTCTCCAACCGAAACACAGATAATGCTTTACGGCAGATTATGAGAGCAGCTATGGTAACTCCCCGATCGAACTATGGTTCTCCCACCTTTAAAACGTAATAACCACAATACTTAGATAACAAAACATGTCATCAGTACTCGCGCCGAGTCGAAATAATCTTGGTATAAACCGTTTTCTCACGTCCAATTAATTCGATGTTGTCGATAATACGAATGTGAATACGTGATCAGAAAACAATGCACGCACCGCGTAATAGAGCCAAGTGTGAGTACAAATGGTGCTACGTGGAGTATGCGCATACCGTTATTATTACCATACAGCTATGTACACTGTGACTAAGTTATCTCGCCTTTTTATGTAATGGAAAAGTAAGAAACGTATGGAAAAACCGTTGGCTTTTTTTGGAAAAGTAGCTGCTGGTATAAAAATCCAAATATTTGATGACGTATTTATAAAGTTGGTGTTGTAGTAATGGAACTGTCAAACATTATGATTGTCTTTTTTAAGTGATAAAAACAGCAAACGAGCATGCAAAGCACCTGATATTATGAAGTCGCAACCCATAGACATCCACATACAACCATAAGCTCGAACGAAGATACGTTGCTACTCCTTAGGAGTAAGATGATCGCCTTGCTTCAAAGTGTAGTCGGTTAACGAACATCTCCAACCGAAACACAAGTAATGCTTTACGGCGGATTATGAGGATGGCAGTGGTACCTCCCCGGTCAAACTATAGTTCTCCTACCTTTAAACTCGCGATTGACGATATTTTATTTTTGATTGCTGATATTTCAAAACAGTTGCATGGCTCGTGGTCACGGCGAAACTGCGGTAGCGGGGGAAACTGTTGACAGGTCCTGTTACCTCTGAAAAGCTTGCTTATATTTGTTTACACATTTGTTATTATCTACATCAAACATATTTACTATTATTACTGTTCTTTATAATGATTATAAATAGTCTAGACTCATAATTAAATTCTAATGTCAAGCATTTATATATAGAAATGTCTGATGCAATGTAGGTATCTATATTATTATCACACGAGAAAAAATGACCGACCTATTATGCAGGCGCGTGAGTATAAATCCTAGGGCTGACAGTAAGTTGTCACGTAATATACTTTTTTACATAATATATTATGTACAATCGCTGTTGTGGATGTTAACCCTTACATATGATGCGCTCGTCTTCATTTCATCATGTTCATGATAATTATCGGGGGACGTCCCCGCCTCTTTGGGCGGAGGAATACGGGCCTCGAGAAAAACCCTCTTTGCCCAGACCTGAACTCGGGGTTGCACTCCAGCTTAACTATAGTAGCCCTCGCCTACTGTTAAGTGGGAGGGGCTCGGGATAAACAATCCGGCAGGCTCAACTCCGACTTTGTCCACCGTCCGCCAGCTGGTTCCGCCGTCATCGTGTTAGATTATCATCGGAGGTGACTCGTGTTTTATATGCAATTGGTTACAGATGTCTATGAGTGGCAGTGACCACTTACTTTAATAAGTAGAACTATAGTACCTTTAGTTCTTCCTGACGTTTGAAGGTCGGAACTGACTGACGTCATTGTCTAAGAGACTAAAAGTAATGAAGTCGTATGAAGTTAGGTTCAAAAATGACGTTTTAAGAAAGGAAAAGTGAATAGTTTCACTGAAGTCGTAAAAATCTATTAATCGGAATTTAAACAGTGTCATCTATAAAGATTTTTTTTTCTAAATTGACTCACCTTTTTTAACCGATTACTATATATATTTTTTAATAAACTTTGTTTTATTTCCGACCTTCGTTCTTTTTACTCTGTGTAAACGTCAATAGACGTGTATGTTTGTCAGATTAGCATATTTGCGTATCTATTATACAATTTAAAGATGAATTTCCGTTGATAAGGCTTCCTTCCGCCAGACTATCAGCCGGCGCTACTCCATACGAGCGAGCGACACAGCGGGACCATATAAACATCATTTAATTGTTATCTAACAATTAGTCCCACGTTTGGTCGACGCTGGTATCAAGAGGGCTGGTTCATATCTCGCGCAGAGAATTGCGATTCAGCGCGGGAAAGCAGCTAGTGTTCTTGGAGCCGCATGGGCACGGACTCCCTTTAGATTATTTAGGTTAGGTTTTTATTGTAATTAGTTTTAAGATTTTCATCATTGTAAATATGAAAATATATCAATTAATTTTTGACAAACTTTATGTAAGATATGATTTAAAAATAATATTATCGCCGAATTTTTACTTGATCACAGTGTAACAATTTATGTAAATCACAAATAGTGAAAAATTCAATGCGTAAAGATACATTCAGTGTGGGATGTTGTAATTTAGACTGAAAAATGAAAACGAACTAGACGTAGGTTAGATAGATTAATCTACTATTAGGATCAGTCAACAGTTTCTCCCGCTACCGCAGTTCTGCGGTGCCCACGAGCCATGCAACTGGTTCGAAATATTGGCAATAAAAATCAAAAATCAAAGATCGCACGTACCATGTACATACAGTAAAATGTATACAGTACGCGTTAATATTAGTTTTAAGATTTTTATTTAACAAATACAATAGAAATATTTCGAAATTTTGTAAAGATATTTTTTTTTCGTGAGAAAATAAACACGTATTTTGACATCACAAAGACGTAACCCTAAATCGGATGCTGGAAGTTTCCGTGGGAACTCACTGTAGAAGGGTTTCTTTGACCTTAGGTCACTACTGGTCACTTTATTCTCAAACAGATGTTTCACAGATACTGAGATGAATAAATAGAACTTGTTTTACAAATATTTCACTTGATGTACACAAGATGCTGTAATAAAAAATGGTGTTTTTGTATTTAGTTTGGTATGGTATGTTAATAGAAAATGTTGTTTGCCTTTGAAATTTGACATTTCTTTACGAAGCGTTATATCTAGGACAAGGACAAACGAAAAGTAACGTAGAACTTTCAATTAATTGGATTTTTATCAATTTGTTACTTAGGTATAAGCTTCATGTAAATATACTATATGATTGAAAATTATCTAATTCCATATTATAATAAATTATTTTTTTATGTCTTCATTTTAATTAGAAATTGGTTTATATATGCCGAATGTAATTTATTTAATATAATTATTAATTTTAGCAATATGTATTAATTTTAGTAATTTATATTACAATATAAATGTGGATTCTTGTTCAAATGTGGCCAAAAGCACCATAGAATGTGAAAAAACTTTTTTGAAAAATTTAATTTTTAATTTTTAGTTTATTTAATAAAGCGAGTAACATGTCAGCGGGTATTATATGAAGAGTCAGAATTTTAATTTAAAATTAAATTAATATTTTTCATAGTTATTAAATGTCAGTATAAATATTAACTAATTTAAGCAATATTTCAAGGAGAACCTTTTTGTTATTATTATCATCTTACACAATAAATTGAGGTGTGTTAGAATTCGTCGCATCTGACAAAGTAGGTGACCGCGTGGGTCAAACGGGTTAGAACTTTGACCGGTGGGTCATTTTTACCCAACGAGTGTTGAAGGGTTAGAGTTTGTAACTTTGTTCTTTGTTCAAACATTTTTATTAGTTGTATAACGAGTACTCACGATTAACGTTTTTAATTGCCGATATTTCGAATCAGTTACATGGCTCGTGGTCACGGCGAAACTCATCGTTTCCGTGACTTTGTAACATAATGAAATCGTGAGTACCCGTTATATAACATAATTTATAAGTTCCGCGATGATATTCGTTTAAAATCGTACATTTTTACAAGGTTTCTCACGGACTAAATTCTTTAAAAATTGGGTTTGAAACATAAGCACGAATAGAAACGAATTTTGGTACTTTCTTACTGCTTTGTTAGTGGTATTAGGGTAATCAACTAAAAAAATTCACTTTCAAATTAAGATTTAAAAACTTTGATTAAATTAAATCTACACATTTTTAAGTAATATGAGATTAAGTCTAGTCCCGTATACGTATATTAGTATAACAGTAAAAAAGGAATTTAGAACTAATAAAGAGAGAGATATGTATGTATAGATTCATCTATGTATGTATTTTAAATTAAATTAATTATTAGTAAATGTGTAGGATTTTACATAATATGTGATTATTATTTCGTCCAATCTACCATATATACAATCAAAACAGTATAGCAGTGTTCACAATTGATAAGAGATTTAGAGTTAGCACAGTAAGTGAACAATTAAGATTAAGAATAACTAAATTAAATCTACAATCTATTTTAAAGGCGGAGGCGATCATCTTAGTCCTCAAAACTAGAAACGCATCCGCGTCCATCCTTAAATAGACCTTCTGTTTTATTTGAGATCGGACGTGGTTGTCCATGGGCTGCAGTGACCACTTAACATCGGGTGGTCTGCATGCCCGTTTCTTACTCTTTCATTATAAAAATAACAAACACATTTTTCATAATTTGAGACGGTTTCAAGATGGGATATTACAACATAGTATAAACAGTATAGGACTGTTAACGGTTGGTAAGAGATTTAGAACTACTTAAATAGATTTTATTTAATATAAATGTCTTCATAATGTAAGACATTTATATTAAATAAAATCTACGCATTTTCTATTTATTTATATATGCATATTAATAAATTTAAGTATCTCATATTAAATCTAGTTTCTAGCCCAGTCTTCAGTATATACAAACACAATAGTACAGCATTGTCCACAGTAAATAAGAGATTTAGATCTAACTTAGAGAGCCATACATTAAAATTAGGATTTAATTAAATTTAATTTAAATGAAATCCATGCATGCATTTAGATTAAGTTATATCTATGCATTTTATTATTTTAAGTATCTCATAGTAAATCTAGTTTCTAATCCAGTCTTCGGTATAAACAATAGTACAGCATTGTCCACAGTAAATAATAGATTTAAAGCTAACATAGTGAGCGATAAATTTTAGAGCAATTTAGACTTAATCGTTGAGTACGGAGCGTGCTTGGATCTTTCTCGGGACCGCGATCGATAGTAGGGATACTCAACCTTTTGCGTAAGTGTATAGCCCTATTAAGTTACTTGTGTATCTATGTAGTTACTTGGGAAAAGGTTTGTGTCTACTGATAAATTATATTTAAATGTTTGATTCTAATTTTTTTACGGTCTCCATGAATGGTTGTAAGTATGAAAGGCAGTTAAGAAATTCATATAAATAATGTTAACGAAACAAAGTTTATTTGATTTTTTAAATTTAGATCTTGATAATTCCATGCAACATGATATTCGTTATTTTAACTCTTATTTACCTCTTATTGTCCAGAGGTCCTGAGGTGGGTTTCAGAATCAAAAAATGGGTTCACGACACTGTCCAAGTGCAAACTGGTATGCTTCAAAGACTGGTATTGGTATTTATTTTGGATATAGCAACGTAATAATAAATTTTCTTTAAAAAAATCATAGAGAAATTTCAGGAATAAAGAAATTCTTGTAGTGTTTTCCTTAATCCACTC
Organism: Phocides pigmalion okeechobee; assembly: GCA_018251015.1. Taxonomy (NCBI): domain Eukaryota; kingdom Metazoa; phylum Arthropoda; class Insecta; order Lepidoptera; family Hesperiidae; genus Phocides; species Phocides pigmalion. Next base: position 9,584 of record DWON01001468.1, read on the forward strand.
CTGGGTCGAGTCATCTCTAAGAACGGTTGGACCACAATAATAATCAGAGGCTATAATCTTACTGTTGAGCTTACATTAAAATATCTTTTTTTTCAGATTAATTGTAAAGGTGGAAGGACTATAGTTCGACCGGGGAGGTACCACCGCCGTCCTCATAACCCGCCGTAAAGCATTACTTGTGTTTCGGTTGGAGAGGTGCGTTAAATATCGTTTAATTATTTTAAATTCAAATGTAACTGACGATGTGGGTGGATTATTTTCAGGTTGATTGCGTAACGGCATCGCTATCTAAAGCCTTATGGCCAAAGGTTGCGTATCTGTGCGTCGTAGTTTATACGATTCGGGCCCGAGGCGTTGTAATAAAATCTTTATGAATATTGTTTTGGCGCCGTAAAAGATAAGGCGTGCCAAGCCACTCGCGGATTGTAATTCTTCGGGTCGCTTCATTGCTTTGAGAATTGGACTTTGTACTTTAACTAACAACGTGCTAAAATACTAACTATTATTGTACAATGTATAGTCAGTAATAAATGTTACAGTACGTGGAAGTCTATACCATAGCAGTTGCAGGAAATTTTCTAGTTGGAGATGTTTTTCTTGGAAACCATTTGTTCTTTTTATTAAAATATGAAAATCGGATACTCGTAAAAAATATATTTCATGAATTTAGATGAACTTTCTGGGTTAGTGTCTGATTCTGGATCACAGACGAAGAACCAAACAGTTAAAAAAACACACACAACTATTATAAAGGCCCTCAATAATTGTCTTTTTCATATATCTTCCATGTATAGAAACTGAACAGTTACAATCCTATTATTGTATGGATAAGGTTACAAATGTCCATGGGCAACACTAACCACTTGGTGGACTGCACTCTCATTTACTACTTCAATTCCAAGAAAAACAAAGTAGAGAGAAATAAGCAAGCAAATTGTAATACTATAATAATGACCATTTCTTTCTTTTGTTAAATGTATTTCATAATATGCAAGAATTGTAAACACACGAAACAGCAAGAGAATATTCGAAAATGTACGTAACATGGAATGTTACTGTAATTTCTATTGTGTAAGACTGAACAACATTCAAGATAAAGACTATTGTTTTGATATCATAATAGGAGCATAGAAGCTACTCAGGCGCTCTTAACGACATACATTTGATAGTGATACTAAAACAATACTCAGCAAGAGCTCAGCCGGAAAAGCAGATTTATATTACGACCCAACTAAGATCATAAAAGTATACTACGGACCCGAGTATTAATATCAAACCATTTATCATAACCACCCACTCACCCTCATCTTTTGTGTAAGAAACGCCCGCAACGTACGAGCAAACAAGTTCCGACATCGAAAACTGTTCGAATGTTCGCGGCAACGGCGCAACTTGTACTCCGCTGTTCTTAACTCGGCCGTTCGGCGGTGGCTCTACGAAAATTAGAAAATGTTACCGTTGATCAAAATTCAACTGTTTTACGGGGAGATTTGGTGTAGATTCAAGCGGCAGTCATCCGCGACGGCGACGCGAAGCCGCAAAGCGAATTGCGCTGTGTCTATATAAAGATTAAGTTTGTTTTCAAGTACGCGATGGACGAGCAGTTTGCCGGAAGGGTAGAGTCGTAAGGAAGTTCGACGATTATGTTTAGTCAGCGCTGGCTGTGTAATGGAAAGGAAGTAGGAATTGGGGCCTGTAAGATGCGGTCGTATAAGGCGGCCATTCGTGTTTCGCCCCCCTAGTTAGGGGGTTGCTTAGGGGGAGGGACGATTTGTTTGTTTCTAAGGTCCACAGCTGCGGGTTGGATTTAAATTTCGCACTCGGAACGCTCTTTGTCCGTAATGTCCTTCTCAGTTGCTTGATGAGGTGGCTCTTTACAACTTTAATTGAAGTGCTCCGTAAATTGTTTTGAATTTACAGCGTCAGCTTACACGAATTCTCGGGATACGAGAATGTCCGAGGACAAAGGTTCTCACTCGAATAATTCTCAATTGTCGAAACAATATCATTCAAATAATTACTAGAATTAATAGACCGTCTTAAAATAAAGGAATATTATGGTGAAAGGCAGTTAGCATATTTTCCATTTGAAAAAACTCTGGATTTTGGATTGAAAAAAAAAACTGTTGGATTTGTATTGATTAAGACCTTTGAGATATTTCAAAAAAAATTCAATTTCAGTCGTACTTCAAAATTTTTATAGGTGATAAAATTATAAGTCGACCGAAATCACATCGTCACCGTCGCCCTCAAAAACAACCTTGAAGCAATTCTTATATTTCGGTTGGAAAGGTACGGTTGCCGGCTGCACTTGCCTTAACCCTTAAATTTAGGATACTTACAAATATACCAACATGCCAGAAGCCAGCGAATCGTTTGAAACGGAATGAATGGGAAAGACGAATGAAACGCCAAAGGGAGACATATGACAGCCAATCAGTCAGACTCAAGTTTGTAGAAAAAATTGTACAAAACCATTTTATTCCAAGTAGAACTGATAAAAGTGGCCTTATAGTAAAACTTCAAGAAATTTGGAAGGCTGGCGATAATAATTAATCAAGGAACGAAAGTAAAACACGCTTCTGATATTTCAAAATACACACATAACTAACAATACCGTCTTTGGAAACAAACCATCACTGAAAAACTATACCTGGAGGAATGCTTATAACATTCTTAATAGAGTAAGAAGTTTCCGACCTGCAATGCAATTGATCAGCATTGTGTATGATGGTCTTAACCTTCCGTCAATAAGTTCTAATTTTAATTTATTTCACCATTAACGCTGAACTCTTTCACTTCTATGTACGGGTTGCCTCTTAAAATTGGAAGTGTTAGGTATTCCACTGCACTGGTAATAGATTGGGAGCCTATTTTTGAGAAATTTATGAAGAAATTTAATAGTAGTTATATTTTCTTCGCCGTTAGAACGAATCATTATTTTTTTTAATAACTTTGAAAACTCCAAGGATTGTGGTAGAAATAAGAATCTCAGAACTGCCGTGAAAGAGTGTAATCCTACTACGATTTCTACTCCCACTATTATCTTGATTTCTATATCTATTCTACTGGTTATTACAGCTCAGTTAATACCCAGTTATTTGAGCTGTAATAAACGGAATTGGTGAAAATTCGCCATACGGTATACAAAATATTTTTTGTATACCGTATGGCGAATGTATAATTTTACAAGACACGAGTAAACGTCTATAACTTTTACTAAACGTATTTGTCGGTCATAAATTTCGTATTTCGCCAGCTATTCTGAAACGAGCCTTGGTCGAAGTTTGAAAGTAATAGTTGGCTATACCGTAACCGCGGAGCGCGAATATAATAGCGAACCATTCGCTACACCACTCTACAAATATAAATCTATAGAACCTTGTAAGAACACATTATGTAAGTTATATTGCTTAGTATAATTTAGAATGAAATACGTTATAAAATTAGATAAACTAAATATAATCGTATCATCGAATCGAATTCATTACTTTTTTGTTTTTGTACTAAATGAAAAACGCAAATGAGTATTCAATGCACATGTTTCTACAACCAACTTTATATAGAACATGCGTTCCACCTGAAGTCGATAATAGAAGTGCCGATACTCCAGAAGTCTAGTATCTTATATGTAAATGAACTGGCAATCTCATCTTTCCACTGAAATTAAAATCCACTTGTACAGTAACGGTTATCAGGTTATAGTTATGGTTATCAGGTAGCATGAAAAAAAATTATTGGCCGATTTACTTACCTGCATATATTTTATTCCTTTACTAAAGACTCATATGGGGATCGATGCATCTTTGAACAACTTTAGAAGAGATTTTTGTTTTTATAGAGTTGGTTACAAATATCCATGGAAAACAGTGACTATTTAGCATGACATGGAATGCGTATTCCTTTCCTACTTCGATGTCATATAAAAGACAGAGATGCAAGATTTATTTCAAGCTGTAAATGAAACGTAAGTAAGGCATGAGTTATATAGTTATATGAAGATATTACAACTATTCATTTATAACTAATAACTTATAACTTATAACTATTGACAATATCCTCGCCGCGAGAAACATGGCGTATCGAAGCCATGCAAGTTTTAATGAAAACGCCCTCTGCAAACAACGTGTTTACGCTATACTGGATATTTATAAGGCTAGTAACTTGACCCGGCTTCTTTCGGGATCGATTTCAGATGTATATATATAGTTACAAGTATAACAACTTATATATAGATATATAATTTAATTTAGCTAATAATTATTTTTCACTCTATAATGGTGGTTATAAATCATTATTTTTATTAATTAATAAATAAATAGAAGTTCAATATTTGATAGGTAGTGGAACTATAGTAAGAGCGGGGAAATACCAATGCTGGTCTTATAATCTTCTGTGCACCAATTTGAAGAGATATGGTTAGCGGATACGCTTACAAGCGAGCCACTGATCTTTTCTTCTGTTGTACAACTGAACTCAGATTAGACTGAAGTAGGGCTTCAGTCTTTTTTGCGGTTAACGATTTAAAAGGGACTGAAGTCAGGTTGAATTTAGTCTTCTTTGTGACCATTCCAAGAAGATTAAGTCGAGTTTCAGTGTTCTTTAAAGTTGAAAATGGATGCAAAACTACCTTACCGTAAGTGATCACTATCAATCATGGACCTTTGTAATAGATCTCGGATAGGATTGTCTCTTAAACTTAGCCACATATATGTTGCTATCAATAATGACTAAGTTCGAACCGCTTGTCTAATTTTATCACGTCCATCATACCCTTTAAACCAGGAACCAGGGTCTTTTAACTACGTGGCTACTCTTGTAGTCACATAGTTGAAGCCGAGGCCGAAATCAGCTGTATTGGAAATCGGTATGGTTTTAGTACTCTATCCTTAGGAGCTGTATACAATTTGGACGTAAGAAGCCGACAACCTGTCCTTTCATTCTTCTATACCGTAACGTTGTATACGTTATATGGCTGTAAACAATGAACACGTAATGCCATGTACATTCATTGGATCAGGAGCATATAGGTATTAGCAAAAGATTTCTGTCGGTCCTTAGAGCTCAAGACCGCTTGAAACCATAGGGACTGTGCAATAGAATTTGTGGACGTTCTTTGCCCTTTGAGTATTATTGTTCTTTGTAGTATTTTATCTAGTGTCGTCTAGATTGTTATTAAAATAAGTAACGAAATATCTTGTTAATGTTATATGCCTATAAGTCATTGATGAATAAGTTACAAATAGTATTTAATTAGTTAATGAAATATCCTATTTGTGTATTATTGTTCTATTTATTTATCATTGTTTAAGTAAAAGTTTAGAATAGTTTCATCAGCTTCTTTGTGAACAGTCATTACAAATACCGCAATTATTAAATTAATAATATAAAAAAATGTTTACTTCTTAAAGAAATAATTTTATCGATACGCACTGAAGTTTTATGGAGGAGTAAACACCAGATTTTTCTGTAGCAAAGAAGTATTTGTTAGGCTCGAAATTTCCTTTGGAAAGAAATACGAAAATATTTTGTTATATTACGTTGTAATATACTTAATAAAATACGCAAAAATAGTAAAAGTTTATTCTCCAATAATCGGGTAATGAATTGTCATAATATATTTTAAATTGTTTTTGCAATATAAGCAATACCAAAATCAAAGTAGATTCTTTACAAGTTTTCCCAATCAAAATAGATTCTTTACATAACTATATTTGACAATCAATAAACAACCACCGATTCCTAAAGTTTTTTGTTTCATAAACTTTAACATCTTTGATTTTGTAATGTAATCTTAGTTTAAATCCTGCAAAATAATGTGAATACCTGCTATAATTCAAGGAACAAACATTTAAACACGAAAGTTGTCAGTCGTTTTGTACACAATTCCAGGCTAGGGTTGGGTCTTCACGGGCGAGTGAAGGTTGTCCAAGGGTCGCGGGAACACTCAAGGAAATTGGGTCATTTGTCCCTTAGTTTCCACTTGTGCCCTGGAAGTGTTCACTGTATTGATTTTGTTACAGGGTTACGATGTTGTGTGGGAACGCGTACTAATAGTGCATATTTTAGTGAGAAATTAAAGATATATTTTTAAAAAGGTTTTTTTGAAGTGACACCCAGTTTCTAATTTCTACTATTATATAAATGGGAAACCCTGTACTGATCGGATTTATTTCTGTTTCTTTAACGCGAACTTCTGAGTGAATTTACTTGTAAGATATAATTTTAAAGAAATATCGTCGATTAATGTTTTTCTTATTTGTCGATATTTTAAACGTGAACGTAAATATGCGTTTAGCCGTGATCACGAGCCATGTAAAGTGACCGTCATTGATGAACGTTGAAAAATAAAACAAAAAATGTAACATTATTTTTAAACCAAATAATAATTACATTAAAATACTCTATCTAGATTACTGTCTGTGGGATGGGTTTCCAAGTTAATGTGAAACATAATTATAAAATTTACTTATATAATATTTTATTGTTAACTAATTTATTTATCACATAAATAATTTATAAGTATCTTCAAGTTACATACTTAAATAATTAAATTTTTTTAATTAAATGAAACGAATGTAATTACAACTTCTGCTCTTTGTAAAGTTTGTAGTTGTAAGTAAGAAACATGTTCTACCTCATCGGAAGAATAACATACTCGTCTATTTCTATTTCTTAAAAAATGTGGACTCGGAAATACATATTTATTTAATAAAGAGTCAAAACTATTCGTGTTTACGTAATTTAATATGACTTTGCTCTCCAGGGTTGCTTGTGTATCGATCGCAACCCTTGCGATATTTCTCTACGGGTGCGAACTAATACCATTAAGTTTAAGACCTGCCACCCCGAATGAGATTCTCGCCCTCTTATCAGCAAACCCCCCGCATCTGCGTTCACCCCAAAACTGGGGTCTTCCCGCCTTAAAATTGGGGGTGACCCACCCCCTGATTATTAGCTACGTCAATCTAGCCTAGCCTGGACCAATATTGATATTTATATTAATTAAAGATGCTTCGTTGAACTTTATGATTTGAACGCGATTCGATGAATTTTCAAACGTTTTAACTACGATCTAAAATTAGTTTTATTCAATTTTGGAACTAAAAACAATAGATTTTGTGGTAGGACAAGAAGAGTAAAATATTATTAGAAAAATGTTAAATGCTATTAAAATTAAAATTAAATTTAAATTTAATAATGAATTACAATTTCAAGATGAGGATGTAATATGTTGTGTGATCAAATCGATTTCACGGTACGAAAATGCAATGTTAACTATTAATGTTAACTTTTTTAAACAAGCTACCTATCGACGCATAACCATGTTACTTATAAATGACGCTTTCTGCGCTTAACGACAATTGCACAGTACTTATCCAGAACAGAAATCTAAATCCATTATATAGATCTATGTCTGGTCGGGGAATGAACCCAGAGCCTGTTACGTCGAACAAGCGTGGTAAATGCTGTGCCACGTGGGACATCACATAATAGATAAAGAACTACAAAACCGCTAAACATACAAGTAATAAGTTAAAATTGTTTACCATGAATCCGATAAACAAAATATTTGATTTAAAATAAAGTCATAGCACCTAAAAAGTCATTAGGAAATTTTATAACTAATCAAGATGACCTCAGAAGGTATATGGTTCGATAGTAATTAGATATTTAGAAATGTAAATATGTTAGGTTTCGATTCTTGGTCAGGCAGTACTGAGCATTTGGGTAACTTTGCTTTATATCATGATATGGTGAATCATAGTTTTGTGACTTGGAAATAAAGGTACAAATAGACAGGCATACTTAAAGTAGTCAGTACGTACCTATGTCTATAATTAAATCACAATTTTTGATGTTTAGGCAACAAATGATTTAGACAAAAAATAATAAAATATTAACAAAAAAAACGAGTCCTAAAAAAATACAGGTTATAAAAAAGAACAACCTATTTTTTATTTTTAGGGTTGACATTTTCTTTCCTTATTAAATCAGACGAAACGTACGACAGAGTCCCAAGTAAAAATAAATAAATCGGTTAATAAATGTCAGAGTTCTGGAGATACAAAGATAGAAATAAAAATTGAGGAACTCCTTTTTTTTTAAGTCGTAAAATTGAATGTAGTTACAATAACAGCATTATTCTGCCTATAAAATTTTTTAATAGATTCTGAATTGAATTCTAGTAAAGGAGGTGAAACTATCAAAATATTTTGCTTAAAGTTTCTTTCAACAACTATATCATGATTAAATGTATTACGTAATAGTATAAATGTCATGGTTGATTATAGACTTTTCGTAGTAAATAGGCGCTGGTCCGTAATAGTTAAGAATATAAATAAAAACATTAAATTATTAAAAATGTTCTGATATATATTCGTAAATGTTTTTTGGCAATTACAAGATGGTTCGAACGAACCACTACCGCTATCATAATTCGTAAAGATTTTGTCTTCCGATTGAAGAGGTTCGGTTACCGGCTACACTTCCAAGCGACAGGACTATTTCAGTCCTCAGGAGCAGCAAGGCATCTGTGCCCGATTTTAGGCATGACGTTAGTCCTGTTTGAGGTTGGACGTAGATGTCCATGGACTGCAGAGATAACTTAATATCAGGTGATGTGTACGCTCGCTTGTTACTTAAAAAACCGTATCAGTGTCGTGTTGGAACAGTTCTGTTTCCATGATTAAATGATCGCTTGACAAGTAATTTAATATCAGGTGGCATGCATGCTCGTTTGCTTCTATACCAACATAAAACAGTTGCTAGCAATATGGTTGATCAAATAGTATCCAGCATCCTTATAATCAGCTATGAAGCGACTCTTGTGATTAGAGTAGAGAGATGTAGTTATATTAAAAGTCTGTACTATAGCCGTCTACACTTGAGCGACGCTCTTAGTACTTAGGAATTGCATGATGACAGTTAGGCAGTCTTTCCTGGCGTTCCTTATTAAGTCTCAGGAATAGCACATGAATCATCGTCATTATTTTTGAAAGGGTACTATAAAATATAACAATCATATATGTAGGTAATTAAGACTAAGATCCATCAAATTGAATCTGCCTTACTAAACTTTAATCAGAAGATATCAGCAGTTACGATGTAGAAATAGTTGCAATAACTTAACATTCCTGCTGTTATAATGCATAAATATTTGTGATGAAAGAGTTATTCATATTTGTTGGTGTTTTTCTTTACAACTGTTAATGAAGTAAATGAAAATTACGATTATGAATTTCACATATACTTACTATGATTGCCTGAATCATACATGTCACACCATTTCAATCAGAACATTGATATGTTCTTATTTAATTTTAATTATACTTAAATAATTATGATCGAAGAGTTCTTTTATATTCGTATTTTGCTTTGCTTTACAACTGTTGATGAATTTGAATTACAATTACGCTTTTGATCCTCATGCACCTATAATGTCATTCCTTTTGTCATAATTTTACCATTTAAATAGGAACACATCAGTATAAGCCTGCTATAAGTTGGAAATAGTTGTGATAAAAGAGTTCTTTCATATTTGATGTTTGTTTGCTTTCCGGTAATACATTCAGAACCATAAATACATTCAGAACCAGAACAGAATGTCAAGTCGCAATTTTAATGTTGGTCTGGCTAGAAATCAAACCTGGAACACTGAGTTAGGTCAGTATAACTGCACTGTGTGTGTCAACTTAAGTCTCAAACTATAATAACTTGTAGAGGTGAATTAGTCTGTGTATCACGCCAAAAGCCGCAATAAATAAGCGTTCTTGAATTACAAGCACAAAGGCGAACTACGAACCGTTCTCACGTATCTTGTATATTATTTAGGTGTAAAATATTACCAAAAGTTGGGCGCCACTGGCGGTAGTTAAGGAGGAGTTCCGATGAAATATGTCTTAGGGGGGTAGGGTGTTTCGTGGGGGCGCAAATTAAGGACGGAGCCTTAAGCGGGCCAGGGCCTTGGTCGATGAGAAACTTATTAAAGGGGAGGGGGCTACTAGAGTTGATGTATCTAATTTTAGTTGAGTTTTTAATGAACCGTGATAAGACATTTCCATGCGTTTCGTTCGATTGATTGCTGTTGAAATTTGATATAATAAATGTATTCATATGTACCTTCTAAAAAATGATTTGGAATAAAAAGATCACATTTATTTATTCGTACGTTATTTATTAATTTTATACCTTTTCTTTATTTACATTTTACTTACAATATTGAAAAACTTAAAACTATTTATAACAAAAGCCTAACCTAAACTATCTAAAGGTAGTCTATGCGGCATGGTTCCATGGTTTGTATGCCTATTGTTTGTTTGCAAAATTAAAACAGGTAATTATTCAAAATTGCACGCGCGATTTTCTACGGGTCTCCTGTATAATTAATTGATAGGCAAATGAACTGCGTGGTGGAGTTATACTCTCATATATTAGTATAATAGTTTATATAGTACTATACTATATTTTTATACTCTCCCATTATCAAGGAAAGACCCTTACCTAGTATCGGGACATTTAAAAAGTTGCAGTCATAACGTAAATAAGTATTTATTTACTCTTCATGATAAATATGCCCATTGAAATGAAATTTCCTTAAAAACCTAATACCAATATGTAAACATGAGCAGCTGTCCGTTTATTTCTTGTTAAACTGCACTTCTACGATAATTAGTTTTATGTGGCAGTCAAAGTTAAAATTTACTCAAAGTGCCGTAAATGCAATGATGGAGTTGAACGCTGAAGCATGTGTAAGCTTAATGAGTGAAAACGTTCAAAAAGGATTAATTGAATCAATATATCAAAAAACTAAAGTATCAAACGAATCTTGAACATGACAAAAGATAGCTAAATTAGTGTTTTATCAAGTCATTACTATAAATTTGTGCGGCACGGGTCTTCCTTCAGAATATGAAGAGCTAAGACAGTCCAGTCCAGTGGTTAAGTGCGAATTGATAGACTTCCTACACCAGTGAGGACTTTATGCATTCTGACGATATTTTCCATCATCGTAAAAGTAACAAATGACTATAATACGTACATGGCCTCGAAATATCAGAAATACGTGCGTAGAATGGATGTGAACTCCAGACCCCGACGTGAGAGCCCGAAATCTTACCCACTAGGCTATCACTGGAAACATGTGTTTTTATATCAGAGGAGTAGCAAGCATGCAAACCACCTGATGTTAAGTAGTCTCAGCCCATAGACATCCACGTACAGCAATAAACACGACTAAAATCTTAAGCTCGAACGTAGATACGTTGTTACTCTTGAGGACTGAGATGGTCATCTCGCCTCAAAATGTAGCCGATAGCCGCACTACTACAACCGAAACACAAGAAATGCTTTTAGGCGGATTATGAGAGCGGTACCTCCCCGGTCAAACTATAGTTCTTCAATCATTAAATATGTGTGCCTCATATGTGAACACCGGACTCTAATGTGAGAGGTCAGAATCTTAGCCACTAGGCCAGGAGACGGCAACCTGCGTCTCGCGAGCCACATGCGGCTCTTTCATTGACAAAACCCTTAAAAATATATCCATAGGTATTATAGGTCATAACTGTCTCTTTTATATACTGTATATATCCCGTTGCACTGTTATGTATACTCCCCATAACAAGCTATCTTCTAGTGAAAGTCATGTCGAAATCGGAACATACAGACGGATATAAAATTATTTAAAAATATTTTAGGGGCTCTTTAACATATGGGAAAATATGCAAATTGTATTCATTTCTTTCTTAAAGGTTGCCGACCCCGTCACTAGGCTATCACTGTATTAACTTTAGCAATGTTTCAAAAAAATAAATTGGGTTCAATAGCTGCAACACAAACTAAGCTTCCGGTGTCGGGCGGCTAAAGCCAGGCAGTTAGCCGAGTCGTTAGCGGCTAGCAATTTGTCGCGAACTTCTCTGCTACTAGGAGTCTGCGCTACTAACTGTTTATTTATTAAAGAAGACGAACACCACATTTTTTATCGACTGATAATGATTGCACTTTTTTCCTTTTATATTTTTTAGTAATTTATGACACTACTCAATATACATATGTAATAACTATATATAACTATGTATTAATTGAAAATAAATGATTGATTTGAATTTGGCCTTAGTTCAGTAGTTCAGATCCTTGTCCGTTAAACGAGCATGCTAGTCGCCTGATATTAAATAGAGACTTTGTCTATTAAGCTGAAGGTTTTGCCTGTAAGTATTTTTTTTAAAAGAGTAGCAAAATGAGCATGCAAGCCATCTGATATTAAGTAGGGACCTTGCCTATTAAGCTGGAGGTTGTGCCTGGAAGTACTTTTTTTAAGGGTAGCAAACAAGCATGCAGGCCACCTGATATTAAATACAAACAGCCACAAAGAGAATTGAAATCCTTTCTGAGTTCGTATGTACCTATGTAAGGTTGCTAGTGATCATCTTGCTTTTAAATGTAGCTAGAAACGGCACCTGTCCAACCGAAACACAAGAGTGAACGACGGAAGTACGGTTGAATTTTTGAAAATCTCTATCTAATCTACTGTGTTTAAAGTCGTACATAGAACCGTTGCTACTCCTACGGACTAAGACCATGTCCTCGCTTATAGGTGTAACAGGAAACTATACCTCTCTGATCGAGCAAGAATTGCTTTACGACAGATTATGAAGGTTGCTATCTGATTAATCCACAGGTCAATTGTAATTGATCTCTGTTAGGACTCCTATCCGATCACACATAGTTAAGAGTTGTTCACGAGCCGGATTACCATTTAATATCATTACCAATTACTCGTTCACAACTTGCATTGCACAAAAAACCTTTACTGGTAATGAATTTAATACATCCCGTAAATACTGAGAATAAAGCCACGAAGTCTGATTTTTAACCTCCGTGGAGCAACAGGTTGTAATATAAATTAAACTATAGGAAAAGTGTGGAGAGCGAAACAAAATAAAACGTGTAATTTTTTAAAATAAAATTGTGGTAACGGTTAATGCGCGCAGTCCACCTGTCGGAAAGTAATTACCGCGGCCACTGTTCAACCACGCCACTGTTTTTTAAAGCCAAACTGAGCTTTTTATACACTGAATGTATACTGTGAAGATGAAGGCAAATAAGCTGTTACATATAATGATTATTTAAGTACAATCAATCTATGCTCGCAGAGTAATTACCGCGGTCACTGGTCAACCACGCTACTGTATTTTTAAAGTCAAACTGAGCTTTTTATATACTGAATGTATACTTTGAAGATGAAGTTAAATAAGCTAGATTATTACTAAAACGATTTAAGTAAATCAATCTATGCTCAGAAAGTAATTACTGCGGCCACGGATCAACCACGCCACTGTTTTTAAAGTTAAACTGAGCTGTTTATAACCTGAATGCATATTTTGAAGATGAAGTTAAATAAGCTACATTATTACAAAGCCTATTTAAGTAAAATCAATCTATGCTCGGAGAGTAATTACCGCGGCCACTGGTCAACCACGCCAGTGGTTTTTTAAGCCAAACTGAGCTTTTCAGCAGGACAAAGCTGAAACAGCTGTAAGCCAGAAAGAAAACAAGGCAGAAACAAATGTGGCGGTACAGCCGTATTAAGTTCTATCAACTTATAAACAATCTATTTACCTTATATTATTTTATATATACAACTGATCGATTATTAACCGACGTTATATAGGAAAATAGAAGTTTTTAATGTGATCTAAGAAGAACGCAATAAAGATTAACGATTTCATAAGGCAAAAATATGGTAGTGCTAGGGCTTTTGTGTGAGAAATCGTCGCTTAAATTCTTATTTTTTAAATAAGATATTTCATATTAAAAGTTAGTTACATGTTAAAGACCTATCGCGTATTGGATAACTGAAGAAAGTACGGCAATTTTCGCTACTTGGCAATTATACGAGTACTTTAGAATATGGTAATAGCTACTCTATATAGTTCTAAATGTTCATACAAGCATTATCCTTACGCAGTAAAGAAAATTCAGTACGACCTCACGTAGGTACGGAATTTGTGAAAACCTTTGCACATTTACGTAATCGAAGCTTAAACTTGCCGCCTATTTATAAGCAAGCGAAACTAAAGGTGGGAGCCCGAAATGTTTACCAAGCATTTGCTTAATAACAGAAACTTCGGGGGCGGTCGGGTTGAATTCTCCTAATACCTGTTGTTACACACGTACGGCTGTGTGCGTGCCGCTTCGGTCTGTCAGTGTGTGGGTGCGTTGAAATAAGGGTTGCCATGGTAACGTATCTTAAAGATCTCCCCCTACCCGTCTCAGTTTTCTCCTTTCTCCGTCGCGCGCGTTTCTTGTAGGGAGGCGTGGATATGTACGGTATGCAAATAAATTTGTATTTTTTTTGTTACTGATTTTAATTACTAACTTGCGAATAAAATTATGAAATAATTGACTTATATTAATTATATATCTTTAAATAACAATTAGTGAAAATATAATTAAACGTATTTGTCTAAATATAAAATATCGATACAAAATTGGTTATTATTTATGATGGAATATATTGTAAATAATAAACTAGAGAAGCAAATAAAACATTAAATTAAATTAGTATTTAATGACAGCCCATTTTTACAAATATTTTTTTAAACATGGGACTCTAAATCATTCTATCATTCTATCTATATATATCTATATATCTATATATATATATATATATATATATATATATATATATATATATATAGATCATTATCATGTATGTACTTATGTT
>DWON01001469.1:0-24310 GCA_018251015.1 Phocides pigmalion okeechobee
ATGGTTGATTCGGATATGTGACCGACAAAATTTGAATTTTTACAATAAAATGGATTTTGAATATTTTTGATTTGTGGCCATTTTGTTTTAAAGTAGCGATATGTGTTCATGGACTGCAGAGACCACTTAGCGCCATGCAAGTTGCATGTTTGTTCGCTACTCTAATATAACAAAGACCTGTGTCTCATGACATTACCCAACCTTTAGTAATTCAAATGGTTTAATATATATATGTCCATAGTGTTTTGTAACTCATAGAATTTTGTTAATAACATTTTTTATTATTGTTTAGATAACATTTAGTCCAGAATCGAATGTAATTTTCCTCAATTATATCTTCCTCATCTAAACCACGGAATCGCAGCATCCATTCAGACAATAGACGCAAACAGAGGGTTCACGATGCATTTCTCTGAAGTTTTTAATGAGTATTGTTATGAAAAATGTTAGTGGTTCGCGGTTTATTACAGTGTAACATAAGTGTAACAATGCGTGTATGTAATTTTGTATACAGAAAAAATTCTGCAAGTATCGCAAGTTTTATAAATTAATATTGCGGCTGGTACTGTTGTTGCCGCTGTAAATGCTGCACGAGGGGTCCTTGTTGCTGTTGCTGCAACGCGAGCATCTGCTGCCGCATGCGTTGCTGCTGAGTCATCTGCTGTTGGTACTGCTGGTTCTGTTGCGGCTGCATGGGGCGCGGGTAGGGCGGTGCTGGCCCTCCCATGCCCCCCATTGTAACATTCGGTGCCTGTAAATACAGTGCACGTTAAATTGAAATTTTCCCTGCGACGTATAACTATCGGGTATTACTTGGCGTAACGCGCTTACGGCTTGTACACATCTGTGTTGCACGTACAAATATGTATGGATTACGGGCGACCACAAGTGCTGTGTTTGCGTCGGCGCTACAAGACTATGGGCGGACACTGCGTCTGTGTATTCGTGAATGCTACACTGATACTAAAAAAATATAATATTTCTATGAAATTATCGGCGCATTTCCAGTCTAGAGAAATGAGCTCCAGCTTAGTCCGCCTTCAATCCTGACTTAATGTAATATATGACCACCGCAGTCAAAGTGTTAAGGGATTTGGATATAGATTTGATGTAGGGTGAGAACTAGAGCGGACGAAGGTTCAAACCTGTGCAAAGATTAACTATCTTTAAAGGTGGTAGAGTCGTTACAGCTCGCCCGGGGCGGCATCACCGCCACCCCTTATAACCCGCCATAAAGCAACTTGTTCTTCATGTATTGTGTTTCAGTTGGCGAGGTGTGGTTGCCGGATACACATTATTGGAGGCGACCATCTTAGTCCTCAAGAGTAGAAAACAAAATCCAGAAATGTCACACAAAAGAAACTTTACCTGTATATATTGTGGACGTGCATTTTGCCTTTGCTGCGCTAAGTACGCCTCCTGACTGGCGCGGCCGCTCAACATATTCTATAATTGAAGACATATTTTTCATATAAATAAGTTAATAATAAGTATATTTATATATAAAAAATAATCCTACGCATATAGTAAATCTTTATATATTTCCATGTTTGAATAGTAAATATTATTTAAAAGAGAGGAAATATTATTGCAAAGAGGCAAATTCTATAATTTCCAAAATTGTTTATTACATGAAATTATTGTCAACTTTTCATGAATATTTGAGTATACAGCCAATGGACTACATTTTTTATGAAACAATTATTCTTAAGACTTACCTGTTGGAATGATTGCTGCCCAGGGAATCCACCCATAGCGTTGCCTCCCTGCGGTCCCATCGAAGCAGCTTGAGTGTTCATACTGCCGATTCCACCGCCCTGCCCTATCTGGCTCATTTGCCCCATCGCCTGGCCCATCTGCCCCATGCCCTGGCCCATTTGTCCCATGCCCTGTGGCATTTGACCAGACTGACCCACCCCTTGGTTCATTTGTCCGACGTTCTGGCCTATGGAGTTGACTCCTTGTCCCATCGGGTTCACCTGCTGGCCCATTTGGTTGACGGTTTGCCCCATACCCTATTAATATAGTAGCACACTTCTATTATTTTCTGGAATAATTTCTATTATTCTTGTGAATCTGCAATCTACTACACAAGTGATAGAACTAAATTTGTGACATTTCCGAACGTAGTAAGAAATTTCATAGAAATGTAGAATGAAAGAAGTAGAAATAGAAGTAGAAACGTAGTAAACGTATCTACATACGATCTCATGTAGAAATTCAGTTCTGCTCTGAGGTTCTATGTGGATGTCCAAGGATCGCAGCGACTATATAATATTAAGTGAACTGCACGCTTTCTTCTCATCGCATAAAAAAGTACCTGGTTCATCATCTGTTGCTGACTGCCCTGCATCATCTGCTGGCCGTAGCCCCCGTACCCCTGCTGCATGCCGCCATACTGGCCGCCGAACATCTGTCCGCCCATGCCACCCATCTGGCCGGCGCCCATCTGCCCGCCCGCCATCTGTCCACTGCCCATCTGGGCGGCACCCATCTGCCCAGCACCCATCTGCCCGGCGCCCATTTGCGTTGGGGCCATTTGTACACCGCCCATCTGGCCCATTGGCCCCATGCCGCCCATCCCTCCCATTGGGTTCATTTGACTGGAAGAAAATAAATATTTTTATTTCTCTCATAAAAAAAACTAGGCTACACATAGTAAATAATAAGCATAAAGTAAAGACAATTACATGACTACAGTTTTATTTATATTTATTCTGATCCCTGGGCGACTATGAAAGCAAGTACTATGAAAACACGAGCGAAATATTCTTACTTGGGTTGCATTTGGCTCATTTGGTTGGGCTGCATTTGCCTCATGCCCTGGCGAGGGAAGGGCCCGCGGGGGTGCGGCGCGCCCGGATACCCGCCGGTCTAAAAATACAAATACAATTCATTAGAATCAAAAACACGCACACACACACACACACGACAAATAATATGATAAATCATTAATTTTCATTTAAAGTAATAATCCTAGACTAGGATCCTCTATGTCGCCAGTGCCATGGTGAACCAGAAAGATAAATAAACAAAAACCCAGACCCAGAAGAGAAATCTTAATTCATCATTCAAATATTTGTTCTTCTGGGAATCGAAATCAGTTCCCAGTGCGTGTCAGACTGGTATGGCTACCACTGAACCATGTGGGTCGTTTAAAATGGATCACATTATACACTTACTTATTTATTAGTATTTATTTCACAAGACAACTTCCTATTAAACCTAGATTAAATATTTATAGAGTACCTGTATTACACTATATTGTAACTGAGAAATGGCCAAAACTATATATTTTTCTATGTATATAAGGTAACCGTATTTTAATTAATATTTTTTAAATAAATTTCAACTTATGTAGCAGATATCTGATCTTATATTATATGTATATGCCATTAAATTAACAAAGAAACTAGAGTGTCGAGAGTTAGAGGAAGTAGTGATGGTATGTTACCTGCATTTGTGTCATCTGGTTGTAAGGCACGCGCTGTCTCAGCATGTTGCTTAGTGCTTGCTTGGACTGTGTATTCGAAGGTGGCGCCACACCGCGGGGACTCACGCCGGGACCTAGAGAATTATATTTATAATTTGTGTGTGGTTCTATAAGAAAGTAACTCCACTGGTAAGTAGTTAACTTAGGAGTATTTTAATTATGTTGTGATAGTACGAAACGAGCGTGCAGGCTATCTGTTGTTAAATTATTTCTGCAGCCTATGGAAATCCAGCCTGAAACAACACTAAAGTCTTGCGTGACGCCGTGACGGATCGACAACGAAGTGTACTTATACGGATTGATTTTACGTTTTGAGGGACAGAATAGTAAACTCTTGTTTATGAGCCCTAGTAAATGGGATAAATAAACCCTCTTGTTACTGCATTCTTGTTAGAGGGTACCACGTACCGGGCGGCGTGTAGTAGTTCTGTCCGGGCGGCGGGAACCACTGCTGCTGCTGGATGAACTGCGGCTGCTGCGCCGGCGCCGCCGCCAGCCCCGCGCCGCCGCCCGTCGGCGTCACCGCGCCGTTCGTCTGCACACACACGACACAACCCGTTACAATACAGTTCTACACGTGTAATAATGGAGTGGGAGGAGGAGGATGAAAGGGAAGGGGGGTTAGAATAGGAGGAGCTATAAAAGAGAAGTGTTTGAAATTTAAGGATAAACCATATTATAAATTCCTTACGAATTTTCACTTACCTTCAATTCAAGAAATGCTAAATAAAATAGGAAAGGTGGTAGAGCTCGACCCGAGCGGCACCACCTCCACCCTCAAAATCCGCCGTAAAGCAACATGTTCTTCGTGTATTGTGTTTCGGTTGGAGAGGTGTTGTTGCTGGATACACATTATTGGAGGCGACCATCTTAGTCCTCAAGAGTAGGAACGCATCCGCTTTCATCCTTAAATAGAACTTCTGTTTTACTTGAGATTGGACGTGGTTGACCATGGGCTGTAGTGAGCACTTAACATCAGGTGGCCTGCATGCCCGTTTCTTACTCTTACACAATAAAAAAAATACTGCACCATACAGATCTGCTTTTTTATTTGTAAAACAGTCATTTTTTCCATTAGTTTTTATCACATAAAAATATGACATACCTGATCAATTAGAAGAGTAAGTGGAGGTCCATCATATTTCTTGACTAGTTCGGTAGCATCCCATTCTTCCCATTTGCTTTTATCCTCTCCTAAGTACCCATTGAATGCCTTGACACCCCATGGACATGCAACTGGATTGCAAATAGGAGCAAACGCACTCACTGACTTGTATAAGCCAGGATTCCTAAGTACAGACACGAGGGCTCCGTGGCCTCCCATGCTAGAAAAAAGGAGTACAGTATTCTTAATATAATGACACATTATATTTCCACTTCAAAAAACCCATTTAAATGTTTGAAACAGTTGTGTTGTTAAATAATAATTGTTATTTTTTATTTAAACAATCTTATGTAAAAAGATCATTAACTAAATCTCCCTATCATATTAAAAGCATCTTTTTAATATTCAGGTTTATAAAGATATTTTCATTGTCCGATTTAAATAAATCTGAAAGTATGACATATAAAAACTAGGGAAAAAAGATACAAAAGATATTTCACTGTAAATTTAATTACCTATGGCCCATAATACCAAATCTACTTGAATCGACAATATTTCCAAATGCTGATTGTATCAATTCATACAACTCTTTATTCAAGTAGCTTCCCATTCTGTAATTTTTGGACCATGGCTCTTTTTCTGCATCCAAGTAAAAGCCAGCAGATACACCAAAGTCCCAGGATTCATCATCACCGGGTATTTTCACCCCTCTTGGTGAGGTATCAGGACCAACAACTACAATCCCATGTTCAGCAGCATATCTGAAAGTTAAAATAATATATATTTTTTATATTATTAATGACTAAATTCAGAGCAGACAATACATAGCAGACTAAGAAATAGACTATGCAACAAAGTTTTTAACGTCTTAAATGTTCACTACGGCACTTTATATTAAGTCAGTAGACTCTCTAATCTCTAAATATGTTTGTAATTCTCACAGTAAAAATGTTAACGGGTACGGATATCTATAAGGATATAAACTATTCTTATTCAGATACTGAGTCAAACTGAGGGCATTTTTTTTATGCAAGAAGAGTAGCAAACCACCTTATCCATCCACATACAACCACAAACACAATCGAAATCCTATCTGCGCTCAAACGCAGATACATTGCTACTCCTGAGGACTAAGATGGTAGCCTTGCTTCAGAGTGCAATCGCACCTCTCCAACCGAAACACAAGTAATGCTTTACGGCGGATCATGAGGGCGGCGGTAGTACTTCCCAGGGCCAACTATAGTTCTCCCACCTTTAACATTTGCAGTCTTTTTTTAAATATTGTGAAAGCAGAACTAAAATCATTCTTTACATAATCATCATAATGAATGTAAAAGGTCAGTCATTTTAAAAGTAAATAATGAATGATCAAGATACACTATATTATATAACATGTTTCGGAACTTTAAAGTGTAAGTTGGTACCGCCCGCAGTGTAAATTCTGTGTGTATGCATAATGAAATGACACAAACATTGAGTTAAGTTTACAGACTGAAAGAAAATTCTTCTAAGCTATTTTTACTTGTACAATAGATACATCTCTTTAGAGATACAGCATGGCAATGCAGTTAGCACTTCTGGACACAATTAGGCAAAGGTCCACTTGGAGGGCTCTATTTGAAGAGATCAATTATAATTACAAATATTAATTTGTAATTTGTTATTAGTATTAAAATTACTTTTTTTGTGTAATGTACAAACATAAAGAAAAATATTAAAATTAATGTTAGTAAAAAATGGGGCAAATCTGGTAAAAAAAATAAGGACTATAAATAAATGGACTGTTTGAATGTTGGACTTTAGATGGTGGATAACCACATCATATATATAAAAAATACAAGCATACACTCACTTTTGAAATCCAGCCTTGGAAATAAAGTTTTGTTCTGTGCATGTAAGACCGGAAAGATAAAATATGACCGGCAGTTTGGCATCACCACCTTCAGCTTGAGGCGGCAAATAAATTGAAAAATTCATCTTACATTGCAGCTCTGATGACTCGTGGGAGTAAACCTTCTGGTAACCCCCAAAACACTTGTTTGATGATACTAATTCCAAACCCTCCATTTTTGAAAACTGAAATAAGAAACGGTAACTCTTAATTGAGCCAAAAGCTTACTATTTCAACCCTACATACTGTAAACAGCCTACTAGGAAAATACACATACTAAATACTGTCACTTAGATTTAATGTATATATATTTGTCTTACATCTTAGAAAATGATGAGTACGTATAAAATTATGCGAAACGATAAAGGTTTATTACATAACAGCATGGTATAATATGTACCTACTTAGATAATCGAAC
Source organism: Phocides pigmalion okeechobee (assembly GCA_018251015.1). Taxonomy (NCBI): domain Eukaryota; kingdom Metazoa; phylum Arthropoda; class Insecta; order Lepidoptera; family Hesperiidae; genus Phocides; species Phocides pigmalion. The sequence continues at coordinate 6,908 of DWON01001469.1, forward strand.
GGCGTTTACATGTTGCGAATTTGGAAGTGACCTTGAGATTTAACACTCGGTCGGAATATACTAGAACTCGCAAAAAAACTGTGTTCTTGACCAGATAATGATTCTAAGTATTTGTATTTTTTATCATCAAATGGAAATAAGTTTAAGACACATATTCTACTCACCGATAAATACGTTTCTACCTTATTTTCTAATCGTAAGCAACAACCTAGACGTCTAACGTCTACACTATCTTTAGCTTGATTAAAATATATTGTATTTGTATATATTTAAAATATACGAAACAAAAAATTAACTACTTCAACCTTTACTAAATGAATGCGTTAAATTAATAATAATTATTATTATCAGTACCTATATAAAGTGTTACCTGTGTTTACATTTACTTGCTAAACGAAACAGTAAAATAAATAATTTTATACCTATTTATATCGTAAGTTTTTTTCCTGTGATCAATAAGTCAGAGCAGGCTTAGGGATGTCGCTTAAATTTGATTGGGATAATCGATAGTTTGTGACATTATTCAAATTGATTATTCTTTTGAATTTATTGTTCGTCAAATAATGAAGTAAAAGAAGGAAAATAGTACAGAACACATTATCGTAACAGTCAATTTTTCTTTATTTATGACTGGAACCATTCGAATTATCAAGATGTTTCCATCCCATTTGAGGCGAACACTTTCCCTGCGGCGTATTACACTGCTGCATGTATTGCGCGGCGCAAAACGCTTGCGACTTGTACACACCTTTGTTGTATCGACAAATCTTTATGGATTACGGGTGAACAAGTGTTGTGTTTACGTCGGCCTTTCAAGACTGGGAGCAAACATTACGTGCGTGTATTCGTAGAGGATACACAGCTGCTAAAAAATACCATATTTCAGAGAATTGTCGGCGCATCTGCAATCTAAAGAAATAAGCTCCACTTTAGTACCGCCTCCTGCAAAGTTGACTCGATCTAATATATAAGCGCCGAAAAGTGAAGTTTCAACTGAAGAATAAGTGATAAAATTATAAGAACATTAATGTCAATGGTGAATAATGAAGTTTTTAATAAAATACTAACAATTATTGGTGAATTTACTACTTTTATTAGTCCTGGTGATGTATATTAAATGAAAACATCGCAATGTGCTATAAAATAATTTTCAATAATATATAGCGAATCGTGGAATTAAAAGAAAATGGCTTACGTAAAATAATTATAGGTAACTGCTTTCACATCACTATATCTTTCAACTTCAAACTGACAGTGACATTAGCGTGGATCATAAATCAGTTTTGTTTGTATAAATAATTTACATTGGCAGGTACGTACATATATGCACAGCCAATGAACTGAATGAAAAGTAATATAAAAACCCTAAACCGGTGGATATTTTTTAATAATTTAATTATACAATAATGTAATTTCGGAAAATAGCCAATAAGATTGAAAGTTATTTTCGAAAATCGGATACTGCTTTTCGATTCCCGCTAGCAAATTATTTTTTTGGCTTGTAGCCAACAAATAATGACCTTGTACTTGATCTACTACATAATAAATATAAACCGATTTAGGATGAAGGATAAGTTAGATGCCCGAGATTTTTTTATCCTTAAACATTCAACTTATTAAATAAGGAAAATCTGAAGGGGTCAAATGCATTAAAATTAGTAAAATATCTGCAAAAGAAATGATACTCTAGGATTGCCAAAAATCTTTTGTATACATATGTTACTTAAATTTTGTAAAAGACATCATGTTATAATTATATGCAGAAAAACACAAAAATTTGAGTGTGCTATAATCAACGTATGCAGTGAGAAAAGGCCATAGTAAGGTCAGCTTATCAGGTGAGACAGTACCAAGGTCAAGGTGACCTGGTGAAGTGTGACCATACTAGACCTATAGAAAGAGCCTGATCAACTTAAGTAGGCGCTTTGCCTATTATGGCAATTTTATCCATAACTTTTGTAAAATATACAAACAATGACCTGTTTTTTGCGATATATATTATCAGGTTTCTTTAAAAAATGAGTAATATACACACAAAGTGGACAAAGCCCACCTTTGTGTATATTATTATACGGCAATATAATTATACGGCAGGACAAAAAATCATATACATACTAATATATTTATAGATGACTTTGTTATCAAATCCATTCCCAATCCCCTAAAGACTTTTATCAAAATGTATTTATGATTCAACACAGCAATATGCCGAACTTTACATTTAATAATCTTACATTTAACCAATTAGATGTTACAGGGAAGATTGCCAATTAGTAGACAAATAAAAAATGTGGGGAATCACCAATATACAGAAACACTGAATGTCTATCACAAGGAAACTACAACTATTTTAGTCTATAATATAGATTTGAGTTTTAACCTACCTAAACAATGACTATAATTCATTAGGGACAATATTTACATAATTATTGTTACAGTAACAAAATGGAATTGATAGTTCCAGATATTAAAGGCATTTTCAACTATTTTTATATTGGTGAAAATTCAGTAAAATTTAGAAAACATAAGCAGATACTTAAAAAAATCCGACACAAAAATTTCACATAAAACAGTGTATAGTACTTGTAAAAGCATCAAAATGAAAACATACAAAATATACATTCACTTTAATCAAATTACACTTAATACATCTCAATATTTTAAAGCTGACAGTAACTGTTAGAGCTGAAGTGTACACAGAATATTATCACAAGTTATTATTTTAATTTTGTGCCATACATAAATAATTGATAACTAATACATAAAGTAATAATACATCTAATACAAGACATTATTGTCTTAGGAATAATTTATTCTATGAGCCTCTTTCTGTTGGTCTTCCATGAAAGGTATGTGTTCCAAAACAAAGCTACCGATTGAACTACTAATACTTGATATTGAAGTGGAATATAATAAAAATTGGCTAGTTGAACAAATGGCCATATATAGTAATTAGTTGTTAAAACATCCACATAATTTGCCTCAATATCTTTTTTAATAACATCCATACTTTTCCCTTGCATGGAGCCTACAGCTACCAGCAAAAGGAAAAGAAAGGAAGGTGCAAAAACAAACTGATCTACAAAAACTTTTTTCAGTGTCACGGACTTTCCACTAGAACCAATGTGACGGTTCAGTAAACCATACCATACTCGCAGTGCAGGACCCTGCAAGATATAATTATGTTTATTATTTTTATTTTTTATACATAAAAAAATTATAGTGTTTTGTTTGGTAGTGCTGTATTAAAAAGAAAATATATGTATCTAATTAACAACTATGTTTGAACTGAATTAGTGAAAAATCACTTAAAATAATTATAAGAACATTATTAATTAATGTTGAAATCTAGAAATACATATCAATAATACTATAAATTGATCAGTATTCTGGTAATGTAGTAATCTTTCAAATAATAGAAAAGAACATCTTGCAAATAAAATTGCAAAAGTTTATATATTTGTATGTTTGCCAACTTTTAGTTCCTTAATAGCATAAGAAGCTTGAGTGATACTTTGAAGGTAAACAGTTTGTTTTCTCGAATTAAATTATACTGTTACAAGGCTATATTTAGTTTTGGAATAATACAAATTTCCGAATATTCAAAATTTATAAAGACAAAGTCACAAGACATGTTAATGATTTCACCATCTATCTTACATATTTGAAAAATACCAGACTGTTACTAGTAAAATGACTCATAGTAATGTATAGTATAATCATAACTGTTGTTAAGATTATATCTGTACATTGTTATTACTTATATTTATATACTTACACCAACAAAAAATCCTATTGATGAAAATTTTATTGTTCTTATTAAATCTGCTTGTTTCAAAGTTTTGTTCTCAATTAGAGTCTGAGATATAATGTCTCCAGCAGCCATCAAAGTTCCAGTTTGGATGGCTTGCACTAAATACGGCCTACGATTTAGAATATTTTGATATAATTGAAAGATTCCACGACCTTTCATTTTGATTATATATGTACATAGCACAACCTCAATTAAAACGCTTAATTTAATACTATAACAATATAATAAAAATATTTTTAATAATCTGTAGTACCACGAGTTCTTTTTAAATGACCGTAATACCCTATTTATGTCTAATGTCTATTTATAGTTAGAATTCTACAATGCCATGCGCGTTTATTTTTATTTTTCAAAATTTCATATCACAAAGTATAACATACAGTATGTGAGTGACGTATGTGTCAACCAGACAAACCATAGACAATGACAATCGGATTTGTGTTGAAACAGCACTACTATGTTATGAATATGTAAATCCAAGAAGTTCAATTTCAATAATCAAAACGTTATTTTATTGTTATGATCTACAGTATCAGAATATTAGAATAAATTTCATTATATGTCCTATAAAGACGGACCAAGAAAAAAAGCACCTAGAACAAAGCAGTATTCAGTATAATGTAAATTATTAGCACTTAAATTCATTCTTATCATAATTATTTTATAAGGTTTATTTAATATTTTAAAAGGTGGTAGAGACGTTAGAGCTCACTCGGGGCGGCACCACCGCCACCCTCATAACCCGCTGTGAAGCAACATGTTCTTCAAGTATTGTGTTTCGGTTGGGGAGGTATGGTTGCCGGACACACATTACTGGATTCGACCATCTTAGTTCTCAAGAGTAGGAACGTATCCGCGTCCATTCTTAAATAGAGCTTCTGTTCTACTTGAGATTGGACGTGGTTGTCCATGGGATGTAGTGACCATTTAACATCAGGTGGCCTACATGACCGTTTCTTACTCTTACAAAATATATTCATATATATATCTCAATGTATGATTTGATACCTATTAGAAATATAATCACGTTGTTATATATTACTACTAAATTATGGTACTTTATATTTAACATGAAAATATGAATAATTCTACATTTGTTTCACAAAAAATTCACAGAACATCAAATAAAAAGTGAACTATTACCTAATAGGCACACTATGAAGGCACGCCTAATTCTAAAACAGACTCCGGATTGAGAGTTGTAGCCAGCCATACAAGCCCCGCCATAGATGTAGATTTGTTTATTACAAAGACCAAGGAACAGCATCAATTCAATCAATCGATCAAGTAGGGCACCAAGTGTATCAAGAAAATAAAAGAGTTATTTCTGATATTTGCCACTAGAGGGTACGAGTAAGGTTGAGAATACAAAATTTAAGTCCTTATTATATTAATAAAAAACTTTATATGGTAGTTATATTGTGGTTATTTTAAATAAAACACAAAATGTGTTTTTATAATAGAATTTCAAATATTTTTTTAAGCACCTAAACTTTCATTGCAACGTTGTATAATCTGTATGTTTTTGCTGTTATATCGTTTGCAGTGTGTTCATGGTGAAATCATAGATAATAAAATATATTATAGAATGGGAATTGGGAAGTACATAGGAAGACCTATGATTAAAGTGCGTGAGTAACTGAACAAATTAAATACTGTTGGCTTTTTACTGTTCAGAGCGATATTGTCCAGTTTCTGCAATGGATAAAAGGAAGTTATCGACGGCAGGAGATAGTCTCTACCAAATACTACAAGTTCCAAAAACCGCAACTGCGGATGATGTTAAAAAAAGCTATCGGAAATTAGCGTTAAAATATCATCCTGACAAAAATCCCAACAATCCTGATGCTGCAGAACGTTTCAAGGAAGTAAACCGTGCTCACACAATCTTGAGCGATGCTACTAAAAGAAACATTTACGACAATTACGGATCTTTGGGGCTGTACATAGCCGAACAATTCGGAGAAGAAAATGTCAACGCCTATTTCGTAGTTACAAGCACTTGGTGTAAGACGTTATTCATCGTATGCGGTATTCTTACTGGCTGCTACTTTTGCTGCTGTTTGTGCTGCTGCTTTAACTGCTGCTGTGGCAAATGTAAGCCGCGTCCTCCGGAGGAATCTGGTGACTACCACACCCTGGAGCGAGACGATTCTGACGGAGTCCAGGCAGTGACCTCCCAGCCTGGAGGCGAGGGTCGTCCGAGCGGGGAGCAGGCGCCGCCAATCGCTATGCCCGCTCCGCCGGTGCCTGGTGCCTCGGAAAACACTGGCCTCAACACAGGTGGGGTCAATTATGGAATTTCACATTAACATTAAAAACATTTTCAAGTTGAAACCATCAATTACATAACAAAATCTATATTGATTGTATTGTTAAAAAGATTTGCTGCCCATTGCTTTTATTCCATATATAAAAATAAGTTACACACTTTTTATGTGACTTGCCCAAATATGTAGGTATTATTATTAGGGCATAAAGATTACTAATATTGATAAACTTTGGGGTTCCATAATCAAAAGCAAAAAGCAAACCCTTATCACTTCTTATTGTCCATCTCTTTGTATGTGACTGTTTTACTTGGCAATTATTAGCTGCTAGTCTATTTTATGTTCCTCTAATGGACGTGGGTCTCTCTACTGTTAGGGTAGGCCTATAACATACTCCACCATGTTGCTGCAATGTCTATATAGAAAAAGTGCAGCTATCTGTAATAATATAGATGTAATTCAGATGAAATACTGTTATTAAGAAATTTAAATTGCTATATGTTTGTATGAAGTAATACAAGAAATAGCTGAAAATGAACATTGTATATGCACATATATGTGCTAGCTCTTGTTAATTTGAAATGTTCAAACTATGTGTATTCTAATGCACACCCCATCAGTAGTTGATGATTCAGTAGTTCATGATGTATCCACATTTTAACATTTTAGTTAAGTAAACTTTGATAATTTAAAAAAATCAAAATAGAACCTCTGTTTTGCTGGCAGTAAAATTAATCTTGTACATCTATAAAACAAATATTATTCTGCTTAATTATTACATTTATTTACAAAAACTTGTTGTGAACCTTCATCTCCACTATGGAGCCCTCTCTGTGCATGGCAGGCACTTTGCAGGTTTTTATACTTATGTATGATTATGTTGTGGCGACATTCCGTTACTCGACAAGAGATGGCGCCACACGATCCCGAATCACGCTATCGAAGTTTTCTAAATATCTTGCATATATACAAAACTCTGAGATGAAGCTCGGAGCATAGCCGTTTCCCAGGGAACAGAACTCGCCTGGAGAGAGATCTCCCTTCGCCAAATTGGTGACCCCGATGTGATTTGAACACGCAACCTGATTTCGGGTAAAGGAAAGTCGCCACAATGTCATATAATACCAATATCTAGATTTAAGGATTTAAAATGTGTAATATGTTAATACTTCTTCCTGTCAGCAATATAAATTTGTTTCATTTGAAAACAACATTACTTAATGGTATGCTTGGCCACATTAAAATTAATTTGAAATTACCTATGTACCAAATTAGTTATTGTGAGATTTGAAAGTAACTACTTGATTAATTTAGTCAAATATATTTAACCAGGTAGCAATGTTACACAAATTTTTAAATGTCTATTTTCATAAGGATAAAGTTGACTTAACATGTTATATACCTAATTTCTTTATAATTGTTATCCAAAGTATGTGCATGTTATCTTGCTATCAATAATGACGGTATAGTTAAGAAAGGCACCACAATGACTAAATTTGATATCATATCTTAAAAATGTATGCTATGTTTTAGATGGAGCAAGAATTCTTTCGTCGTTGGTTGTTCCATCAAACAGGTTTATGTTATTGCCTAATTGTAGAAAGTTTATGATAAACAACTAAAGATATGCTATACATAATTATGCATATGTATCTCACATTTGAAAGAAGATTACATTATATATGTATTTTTCTTTCTGTTTATATCAAGCAGGTTATATATATACACTATAAACTACTAGGAAGGTTTCCTTATGTGATAAAAGGGTAATCATTGAAAACTATCCTATTATCTATGCTTGTGTGTAACGATAATTGTAGTTGAAGAATTTTCTTCCTACTGGAATAAAGGTGATAATGGGAAATCATCTTATGGTGACTATTTACATCAACTAGACCATTTTAACAGTATTCAATATCAAAACCTTCTAATTTAGATGACATGTCTTATTGATTTGACATGTTTTTGCCAGCTATCTATTTACTTGTAACTTTTATTTGGTTTGGTGTAATAGGGTTTTGGGGGAGAAGATATAGAGAGGATTGAGATAGTTTTAAAGTAACCAAATGTTGTTACTAGTCATTATGATGAACCCACAGCATATGACATGAGTTGTTGACTATAGGAAATTAGTAATAGTGTATTTATTATATCTGAATATTGTGAGAACCATCATGATTATAAACTTACAATTTTATCTATATTATAATTGTACTAAATCCAGTTGTTTAAGAATGAATTTATATGCACCATTGATTAGTAAATCAGTGTAAAAATTTTCATTCTACCTATTTCCTGATATTTCTTATGCATGCGTTTCTTATAGTGAGCAGTAAGAACTCTGATTAGTTAATAGTTTGACTAATACTAATAGTTTGAATAGCCCATTTGGCACTTGCTAAAGCCACAACCAGCTTGTTGTTTTTGGATTGTCCCATATGTTTCAGCATCACAAATCGTTGTATAGAAAGTAATAACTGGAAGTAGTAGAGTTGTAAACCGAGAAAAGTAACCATTATGTTGTGTCTTGTATGGTCAAATAACTATATTCTTCAAATTATTATTTCCTTAGAAAAACTGATATAATATTCTCATTGATAATATAATTAATATGATCACGTTAACTTTCTACTTTTTAATAGTAGTAAGTACTTAAATTAAAGGTTAGATAAATTAAAGCATACAGTAGATCCTTTGATTTATTGTACCTCAGTGTCTACTTTATTTTGGACCTTCCTTCAAAATTAAAATGTTTAAATAGGTATTTAGTATAAATGATAAACATTCCTCTAAAATCTATTTGTCACTTGTATATTGGGTGTAAAAGTAAAAGGAATTATTCATTTTCTAAATATTTTATATTTCTTAATTTAATTTAATATCATCTATAATGCAGCTATTGAAATTACTTACCTAATTTATTTAATTGCTTTATTTTTAGTAACTTGAATGTTTAAAAAGGAGTGCCTATATATTTTAGAAACAGTGATTCTAATAGCCTACTTTTATGGAATATAATATTATTAATATTAAGTTTTAATCTTTTAACAATATTTTCTGTGGTTGAAGTGATTAGATATTGACCAATATGATCTTATGACATTATTGTTAAGATTGTAAAAAATATGGAATTTGTGAACACTTCCTGACTAGAGAGCTAGCTGTTAAATTGCGTGTTAATTAGTTTAATATTAAACATGAACTTTAAATACAATAAGGCCCAAGAAAATGTCTTAGTGCTTGTGAAATAGTTTACTGATTCCCCGGAGGAGTTACTAGTATCAATTTGACATATAACTGAGTATAGTTTTATGTGAATTATATCCATAAAATCTACACAGTTCATAATAATGACATCAATCTTTTCACAGTGTAAGTAGGATGGCGTTTTAAAGGTGCTGTGTAGATGGCGCCTGCATACTGCCAATTTACCTATTTCTATCAAAGGTGTACGAAGATGATTGCATATTGTAATTTTGATTATACAAGAGCCAATGACGCAAAACATATTATTTATACAATGATAGGGAACACATATAAACAAAAAAAATGTGTATATAAACGCACAGCAGAAACTTCTGAACCTATTATCATGAAATTTTGCAAATAGTATCTTTACATAGCCTAAGTGGTCACTAAGAAAGGACTAAAAATTCAACACATAAAGAGGTAAACAAGAAGAAGAAGAAAATTTGCATAATTTTTTCTTTCATATATAGATGTAGAGTAAAAATAAAGCCTGAAGATTGATTGCAATTTATTGTTATATCGATTTATATTTTAAAATGTTAGGAAACAGTAATAATTAGGGGTAAAGATTTTAATCTACCGAGACATATAATTGGATATGAATTGTTCTAGAAAGGATCCTGGTCACTGATTATGGATACACATTGAGGTAGATATATTTTGGAGGACATTTTTAAATGATTATAATTATCGTGTTGATATTACTTATCTTACCTCTAATTATCTCTGTAAGGTGACGTTTTAGGCCATGATTTGTAATATTGTTTGTATGCATGTATCCTATATCCATAAAATGGATTATTTGTGCGCCATTGCCTGGAGAATTATCAAGATGTCGACTAATAGATATACTTCCTTGTATAAAAACTACTACGAAAGCGTAGTAAGCCGTTCGTTCTTAATCCTATCATCGTAAATGTTGTCTTCAAGCGGTAAATGTGGGCAGTAGTCACCCTTAGACACGGACACCCATATCGTGGAATTATACGTTTTACTATGTTAAGACTACTCACGATTAACGATTTTTAATTGCCGATATTTCGAACCAATTGCATGGCTCGTGTTCACGGTTAAACCACACAACACTGGTTACTTCATTGATTGTGAGTACTGGTTACATAGTAAAAGCATTGTTAGTAATTTTAACCACCTTCAGGTTTACATTCACTTCCGCCAAACTTATTGTTATGTTTTGATAGGTAGAGCTATAGTTCTTATGTCTATGTACTGTGTAGAGTGGTTATACAGCACTGAAAATATAAATTTCATGGCCCTTATCGATAATAACACGCAATGTGATGATATAGTTTAGTTAAATTGTATTTTTGATTTGACCACGGAAAATTACTTGGTTTTAAGTATCTCTGCTCCCTGTATATTTATAAGTTTCTTGACATTATTTTCAATCTTAGATAGGCAGGCACTTACTCTTTTTTTTCAAACAATTAAGTGAATCATATCACAATCTCGTCATTGAAACGAGAGGGAAATTACTTAACATCGAGTTGAGTTTCATTGTTTTAATATTTTCTGTATGGTTAATACGATGTTATAATGTTGAGATTGAGACATGTTGATTTTTGGGCAATGTTAATGTTTGCTTTCGCTTGTCTTTTGTAGTTGCACAAAAATGGGTTTTATACTAAAAATGATACAAAAAGGACTTAATATCTGCCCATTGGTACACCATGTTTATCGTGTGTTTCCGTTGAATCGTCACTAAACACCATTGATAAAATAAAATTTAAAATTATAATCACGATTTAAAAATTAATACCACTCTTGTTGTATAATTATTAAAATTACATTTATATGCTATTATCGTTATAGTATCTACTTACCTATTGGTGAGTTGTCTTTCAAAATTATAAAATGTTTAATCTTAATATTAAAATGTTTACACATTTATAAACATTATTCATTATTCTTATTGGTTTCTTGCATCTGTTACCATATATCCATTCTACCTATTACTAAAAAGTCATTGTATCCCCGTAAATAATAATTTCAAGTAACTATATTTTGATTATGAAATAAATCGTAGTGTATAAGAACTCTCCCCTATTTGGATACCTGATCTTAAAAAATGGTATTTATGGAAACAGATGCAATAAATCATAATGTATATTATTAGTAGGAAATCGCTAGCTAATGTTTAGCCATTGCATGAACTATTCATGGATTTGTAAGTCTCAATTAACATTCATTCACCTTGAATTATGGAGTTTTGAACATTCGGTCAACAAAAATTGTTTAATTCAAGAAAATATAAGTGCGTCTTCGGACTGGTGTTTTTCCGGCATAAGCATTTTCATGCGTACGGAACGTTTATTAAGCGTTTAAGCGCAGTGTGCGCAAACAGTAAAAACAACTATGTATGTAAACACTAATGATTTGCGAATTAGCAGTGGAGTCGTCGCCTTGCGAAATTTTTTTCTTCATTTCCGAACTTTCGCTCATGTTTGTACACATTCTCACTTTTTAAATTACGGTTTGGTTTCTATTGGTGAACGCACATCTATCCATCCGCATATACGCTTGCCGCAGTCATTGCATTTATTAATGGTTTCCTAGACCTATAGTAGAACGCGCCGTACGCTCGGTATTTGATTGTTATTTGCTATAAGAGATTGAGTTAGTAACCATGTTGTTCTATTGTGACCGGCCTTTTTATGTATAATCGCTAAGGCCAAAATTTGACAAGACAACATTTGCAATGTAGACCATTCAACAGTCACTATACTGTGTAATGATATCACGAAAAATCATAAATCAGAGGTGGCACTACAAACATGTGTTGAAACTGCAAGAAAACTATTTGAGTTTTTGGCTTTTAATATCATCAATATTGTATATGTCATGTTCTGACGTAGATAATTTTAAACATATTTGTGATCGTAGTACTTGAAAAATATTTTTGACATTTGAAACATGAAAATTTTGACATTTGTTTTTTTTTTATTATTTGACTACGGAATCATCTACGGCATGGGGCTCGTCACTCCGTCTATTTAGAAATGAAGAGCGTACAGTAAAGATAGATATAAAATTTTATTTGAAACAATTGAGATTGCGGCGCGGCTGATGCAGATATGTAGATGTAAATTTATTATAAAAGTCATCTTTCCTAATCTTGTACTTCATACGACTGCGGTACAAATGTATGTTGGACGAACTTCCATGCTGCAGAAACTCCAGTGCTAAGGCGCCTTAGTTTGCGCAATCCACTAATCCAATTTACTGCGCAGTTTTTTCATCATCACAAAATTTCATCACAAAATTTGTTCACTGTATGAAACTAGTCAACGAGTATTTATAATGACAAGATCATCAGGGATATTAAAATGTAATTACACCTTATATTTAATTTAAATAAATATCTGCATACTGAACCACTTCTCTATTATTGAATTGCCTCTTGCTAATGATAGTAGGGAAAATTAACTCTCATTGCATAAAATCTGCAATATATTTTTCTCTTATTTGCAGGGAGCAGTATTCCAAAATACACATGAAGTATTTACAACTAGTCTATCATAATTTGTAAGAGAAATGGGGAACTGACTTCTAATTACCACCAACATGCACCTTTCAGATGTAAGCCTAAATTAAGTTTTTTTTTTAATGTGTACCCTAAAATATTTTTGCTATATTTTTTATTTATTTTGCACTGTAACAAAAATTCTATTGAATATTCTTTTATTTTACATATTTATTTACTTAGTTCACTTGTCACAATGTGTAGGCAGATGTATGAATATGGGATACTCCAGAATTTATGTTAGGTACACATATTTTGGAATATTGGGTTCATAATTTATTTTATATTTTTATTTATTTTTGTAACTATTATACTATCGATGGTCATAAAGTTCCGCCTTATAAATTTCCATTCGCTTAGTTCTGAAACGTGTAAACAAATTGTCTAAAAATACTTTTTATACTCCAGAAGATGTATGGTTTAAAAGTTGGCTTCTGTAATTTTTCAGTACTTCTATCGTATCTATATCTATAAAAAAACGTATTGCCATGGCGATCAGTATAAGAAAAAATATATTTTAAAAGGACGTACCATACGTATCTTCTGAAGTTTAAAATTGTATTTTTTCGTTACCATTTGCAACATAACAAAATAAAAATTGTAGGAAAGGCCGTTAAAATACTATGCTCAATCTTACTTAACGTGCTAAATCCTAGAAATAATATGCTATTGTATTATGCTACTGATAGTAGATATAAATTGCAATAGAAAGTACGAGTTATATTTTCCGTATTGTATATTGGCATTGTTCAAGTCATAGATAACGTAGATAGTCATACTTTTGTCCTAATACTATTTTTCTTTGGAATCGCATCATATTTTACATCATAATCATAATTTAACATAGAAATATAATTCATACATTATACGTATATATAGATGATAGCTTTGACTCAATGTATCATCACAAGAGGTCGTTTATATGGGAATATATATTAATCGTTATTTACAAAGAAATACGACAAAATACTTTTCAAACTTGTTAAGACTAAAATGCATATTAAATCCTTGTGCCCAGCCTTGCCGTAAGTTAATAGAAGGCCTATGTATAATTTAGGAAAATACTAAATTGCAAATCCGTATGATTAATAAGGTAAATGAGTTATAAACTTTTACTTTAACGAAGAAACTTGAAATATTGTTATTGTTTAGACTAATGGTGATAAGTTTAACATTAATAATATAATTACTAGATAGACGTGTGTAATACGTATTTGCATCGCACATCGAAAACAATATATTATCTACTCATGTACGGATGTACCTAAATTATTAATTGAAAAAATTTTTGGAATTGTTCGCTAAGTAGATAGAAAAACCACGAATTTTAATTGTTTAATAAATAGTTAGCACTGCTAGTTTGATTATTGTTGATGTGTGATCTTAGAGTGCGCTTTGGCCTCTGTCCAGCGATTGCGTTCCATGCCCTAAGAAAAAGCAACGTATATTCAGGCGCAAATACAGGATTTTGGTTTGAAGCGATCCGGACGCAGTACCTTTTACGGAAATAAGGAAAGTTATATAAATTCATGTGATTTTAACTTTCAGAATTTTGTTACAAAAATATGTATGTAGTACCACGGGACATCCGACAAATAGGAAACAAATTAATATTTGAAATTGAAAAAATGTATATAATTAAAAAAGTCAATTAATATTACAGTTTCGTTAAATAGAATATAAATACAAAACAATCCGTTATGATCCATGACAAGCACCACTGCTCACGACAGCAGTGGTGCCACGCCAAGTTTACTGTCACGCCATAAGAACCCGCCTTACCAAGCTGTTTCAGTAGATAAATTGAGTTAAATATTTGATATACAGCAAAATAATTTTGATCGTGTGTCAAGCTCTCAATAGCAGCTATTGCTTGACCCGCATCTGCGCCTGCACGTACGCATCGTATTCTACGGCATGTTTTGAAGTTTTATGACGTGGAATTTTGTGCCGTTTATATTCCGCGTAGGGTAAACTCAGATATAAGGCCATTTATATACTATTCCACTCCACGCGACGGTGCGCGGGACAACGAAACCACGCCTTGTATCTCGGCCACGGACCATGCGCCTGCTGGAGAATATTACTCGCTACAAGCGACATGAACATTCAAATACACACATTCACACATTCAGAACACAAAATTCAAATATTCGATTACATCGTCTACTTTTGCGGAACATGCCGTAAATCTCCTCATGTCGTCTTAAAGTGAGAAGAAATCGTGTCAGTGTGTTGTATCTCACGTGTAATCAATACAAAAGTGCTACTTATTTCAACCGTCAAAAATGCAATTCTGCGTACCGTCGCGTAGGTAAACCAGTGTGCGAATCACACAATTGTCTCATATAGTTTTAATAATAACACCTGCCGCAAATTTTCTGCATCCACCCAGGGTTGGCTGGTAGAGAATGCCCTCAGGCATTAAGTTTGCCCTTTTGTAACATTTCTCTTTAAGAGGTGATACAATAAATCATTTAATAAATAAATAAATAATAGTTTGATAGTAGTAAGTTACATAATTACACAAGTTTACCCTGCGATACGAGCGTCTACGCCGGACAAACGCCATTGCGTAGAAGCCATTACTGTGATGTCAACGTTGTTATAGTGAAGCGCTATCTAAGCAATACAATTTTGTGCAAAGTTCGATAGTTTTGTGGACCTTGCTTGGATGCGTTTCGCTATTTGTAGTAATTTGCTTTAATTGTAATAAGGCTTACAAGATTATTATTCCATTATAAGTGAGTGACAAACTAAAATCTTCACTAAGGAAATTGAGGATTTGTGTTTTTATTTTCCGAGGTCCCAACAATGCCTATGGATAATATTATTATAAGGTATGCAAAAATTCGCAAATTTCGGAACAATTTGATATTTTAGATGTAATTTCTTTAAATTTCATTGTGAGGATTCTAACTTGACACTCCTATGTAGCTAGGGCAGTATTGTCACTTTTCCTAATATTCAATGTAACATAACGTTTAAATAAGCTATGTAAGTATATGTATTGGAAAACACTTGTTACTAGGTATTTTAGTTCTATCTTCGATTCGTAAATACACTAGTTTGACTTCCACAAGATCGTTTATTTTCAATTTTTACCAACTATTGTAAGCTCCTTCCATTTGTTAAAAAGCATCGGAGATACATTAAATTGATTACGTGAAGTGTTCATTTCGTAGTAAAATCACACCTAAAATCATTTTAAGGAGAGGATTTTAAGAGATTCTCGGCAATATCAATTTAAATTTATTTCTGCCAAGAAAAGTGCAAAAGCATTAAAAACTTCGATAGAATGATGATAAAACGAATCCAAAATAAATAATAATTTTATCCTTGTGCCCCGTACCGTAATCATGTAATGCATGTAATAGGTGATGTGTCGTGTAGCACAGAAAGGTAAATTTTGAATTTCAATTCATTTACTATTTCGGCCAGCAACGGCCAATCAGAACATCTATGGTTTATCATAGACGTTCTGATTGGCCATAAATATTAAACAGGGGTTACTTAACATATAATTTACGGACACCTTCTAACGAGGGGACTACCTGTACAATGGTTTTGATTCACCAATATGACAAGATGAAAGGTTCAATCGCGGAAATACCGCGAAATTGTTCGTAAAACAACTTGCATTTTGGTTGCAGACTTACTGTTGCCAGTTAATCTAACAAGCGATGCAACCACCTTTTCTCTTGAAGTATAAGTATAAGAATTCTGTTATTTTTAAATTTGTATGTGGATGCCCGATGGACAGACGACAACTTATCATCAGATGGCCTGCAAGGTTATTTGTCACTTTCTTTACCTGAAAATAAAAAAGTAACACGTTCGTTAAATTTTACTCTAATGTCTCAAAAATATGAAGAAGGGGTAGCTAGAGATTACGGGTCTCGAATATATCCTGTTTTAATTGGACAGTTCTTAAGAGGATGAATATCCTTTTGGATTTTAATATTGCTTCATTATGTTAAAATATTGGGGGTAATTTTTACATCACAAAGTATTCAAAAATCTCTTTTATTCTACTAGGAAACGCGATAAGATACACCACATTGATGACATCTTCATTAATTAGTGTGACTTCCCTACCACGACAAAAGTTCTGCCTCTACACCGTATCATACTATGACCTTGCTAATAGCGGCACTAAATCGTATTAAAAGCGTGTACTACACGTTAAAATTTTAAAGATATAGAGTTGTGTGAATAATTGTAAACGAGAATATTTTACCGGTGCTGACATGCTCAGGGCATGGCACGACGGTGTTAGTCAATCTAGGGCGTAGTGTCATACTTTTAAATATTTTTTTAGATATTGCATAGCTTTATTGCGGGTTTTGAGCGCGGCAACCGAAACAAGAAATTCCGTAACGATAATAAAACCTAACACCCCCCCTCCGCCTACCATGCAGCTCGATCGAGTGTTCGCTTAACGTGTATGTATATGTATATGGTACGACTGTACGAAGCTCGCACGGATCGAGACGAGCTGCTCCGAAATCGGACGAATATGTAAGCAG
>DWON01001470.1:0-24302 GCA_018251015.1 Phocides pigmalion okeechobee
ACATGTTGCTTTACGGCGGGTTATGAGGGTGGCGGTGGTGCCGCCCCGGGCGAGCTCTAACGGTTCTCCCACCTTTAATGCATGATTACTAAAAATCTGCCATTTTAAATCCAATACGACTGTCGCAGCATGCCGATTTATCATTTACTCATTAGCCCCCATGATGTGGACAGCAAAGGAAAAGGCTTGACGATCCGAACAAAAAAGGGAAAGTGACGTATTTCAATCAAAAGTCAATTATTTATATAATCTAAAGGATTCTTTATATACTTTTTTATTATTATGATCTTTTTCATACTTTTTTTACTTGCAGTGTCATCAAACCGGTTCTAATTAAACGAGCCACCAAGCCCTAAGCCGCGGCTGAGGGGAGCCCAAAATAAATACGATCCGCATTAATCTCATCTGAGCAGATTTCACTAATGGCTTGTAATCTGCTCCGTTTTGTTCGGCCGAGCTGAGACAACAATCGAAACAATTTAAATTAAACGTGAGTAATCACCGACATCGTCTTACTTTTTTATTCACTACACACAAACATGTTCTTTTATTAACTAAAGAATTATATTTACAAATCTCACATCAAATATCTTAAAACTAATTATAATAAAAGGTTAACCTAAACAATAGTGAGCGCAATGTGTTGTTAATTTGATGTTAACAATTTTGCCAGTTGGTAGCACTATATTTCGACCGGAAAATACCACCGCCACCTTCATAATCCACCATTTTTCATTTGGGAAAGTCGAGTTACCGTCGTATGGTGAGGTGACCATTTTAATCCTCAAAAATTATAACGAATGTGCATACTACCTCAGATCTGTTTGAGGTAACGTGTGGATACCCATGAATTGCAGTGAGTACTCAACATCAAGTGGTTTACTCACATATAAAAAATGTATATTTTTCCTAAATTATATTTAAAATACGGCATCAATGTTTTAAATGTACTTCATGATTGGCGATTTATATTTTTATTTAATTTCTTTACATATATACATATATATAGAAACTTTATATACATTCACCTCAAAAATATGTATGAAAATATTGATGATTAGTTTTCTTTTGCATATAAATTATATCAATTATGACGTAGTAAGATCAATTAACACGATATTCCTTCATCAATAACAATGATGTATTGTAAAAATAATAATAAACTCAGACGTTCGTAAAGAGTACAGACAACGTATATTGTTAAGCCGATCGACGGTAGAATTATTCGGCACAAAAATATTATCCTATACATTCGGTCGGCGAACGTGGATCAGCTGACAAACCGCAAATAAAATTACGGCGAGTCATTTTTCAACGTCGCTTCGGCACGTATTAATCTGAGGACAGCTTCTGAGAGTTCCTCAAAATTACCTCCAGATAACGCGGATCCCAAGTTGGAGGCGCCGCGCGGATATTAACTCGACTAATTTTTACTTGGGGATTGGTCACACTTCAATTATTTGTCAAACGTTATAAAAGCGACTAGGAACTACTCTCTCATCTTACTAGTTCTATGAAATATAACGCCTTATAATTAAATGTAATATGCTTGTAATAGCCTAGAATAGAGAATAGAGATCTCAATTTAACATTTACACATCGTCATCTTCATCATACTTGTACTCGAATAGAATGCGGAACGTCAATATTGGTGTTCGCTATTTTCATTTTTTTATTCTCTCCTAGTTCCTATAGGAGGTACATGTAACAGAAGTTGCCTCAACGTTTTCAAAATAGCTGAAAAATATTTCTTGCTCTGTGTGACGCATGTAAGTGGCCCGATTCAGTTCGGAAAATGGAATTACACGTTCCTGCAACGTCGTCAGCGCCATTTTGACGAAAATGAAGTTATATTTTTGTGAATGCGACTTCATTTCGGCATTTCGCTGCAGGTCACGTGTCGCGATGTAATCTTGTAAACTTCATATGAAGTTCTGTAAACTGCAGGGAATATTCTTTTTCATATGTATATATTGTCGTATTGTATATTTTTTATCCATCGAGTATGACGAGGCAGGAAAACCCACAAAGCTTCAGTCGAGTGAATTAAAAATAATTGTGAACCCTAGATACGACTTCCCAGGTCAAATTTGTATACCTGTGAAGTTCATTACCTTTGCGTGAAACTCTAATTGAGTCATATTTAACTATATTACCAAGTTAACCCGTGCACACGGACACAATTTAGAAGTGTTTCTTTGTTTGGTTAACCTGTGTATTTTGCATGTATACTTTGCAGTTCCAATTATCCGTACTAAGAAAACTCATACAACCAGTGGGCCATTAAACGGTTGCTCGAATTCGTCTTGATATAAATGTCTCTAAACCATACCCGTACGATGTCGGATAAACCACCTCGGGGGCGTTCGAAAAGATTTAATGACTCTCATCTTCCGATAATCACCAAACCAGTACCGTGACGTGAGGTGCTATCCAAAGCACAGACATGCATATAAAATTTAATCAAAATCAAAATATTGTTATTCAAAGTACATTCTGTACAGAACTCTTTTTGAACGTCAATAAACTGACACCGACTAGTAAGGTGTTTCGTTTTGGAGAAGAGTCGGCGATAGTAACTCCAAAACACACATCTTTTCCATCTTTGTAATCTTGTCACTTTTACGGTTTACACAAGCAACGGCGATATGTGCTCCTTAGTTTACCGACTCAATTAAATTGTTGCGAAAGCAATAAAATTGGTCAAAGAAAACGTAGTACTTTGATTGAAAGTTAGTGAGTCAAAATACTCAATTTAACATTCGTCATAACTCCAACATTTGTGCTGAGCACATATGTCCACTCTTAAATTGGATGTTGGTATAGGATTGGGTACAGAGGTGCAGAGGGGGGCGGGGCGACGGGGGTTGAAGATTACCTGCTCCGGAACAGTGCAGTACATTTCTGGGAAATACGATGTATTGCGGCGATAAACAAACCGTAATGGGTGTGTTTCAATACTTGGGAAAGTTCTGCTTCGACTGGATGGAGTCGCTGTAATGGAGCTCCATTTTTCAAGTGATGGGAAACTTTCGTGAACTTACAACAATAAATTTATAGATATACACATAACCTATTCTAGAAACAGCCATAACATAGTGGTTCTGTTTCATTATATTAAATTGAAAGCAAACAGTCTGTGTCATAACAGTTTGACACCCATGGATCTCAGTAATCAACCATAAAGAAGAAGCTTTATGAGTTTTTTTTTAAAGTATATGTACAGTATAGAACCTTAAATGGTCTCAGCAGTCCTTGAACATTTGCATCCAACGTCTACAAGGACTTAGGTCCAATCTGACGTCATGAATACCTGCGGTTCTACTTCTGAGGACTGAGATAGTCACCTCACTTGTGAGTCTATTAACCGCATCTCAATACAAGAACTGTTTTACGGCGGATAATGCGGGCAGCGACGATACCTCCCCGATAGAATTATTGTTCACCTATTAGATTTGTAATTATTTTTATATTCCTATAAGACATGCATAACTATTTTGTAAATCCTAGAACTATACTTTGGGGTTTTTGAAGATTTTATTCCGAATAATTATGTACATGTTGGCAACCCTAACCTTAGAACCTTCATAAACATAATACATAACGCTCGTGGCCTCGCAGGTAGTTCGAAACGAAGCGAGTAATGGAGATCACGTCGCAAACTTGGCTACAGGGTGAGCTTTCCCAACGGAGGCGGATTATCGTCAGAGTTCTAATTGCCGGCTCTGAATTACTTCTTGCGATGGGTCTTTACAAAGTTTGCACCTTATTAAGATTTTTATTTATGTTTTTTTTTATGTTTAAAGAGTAACAAACGAGCGTAAAGGCCAACTGATGCTTGCTGGTCACTGTAATCTATGTATATCCACACATACAAGCTCCAACGTACCACACATGCATCAACATCGTACGTAGCGTCTAACCTCAAACAAGACCGAGGTCTTGCTGGACGTCATGCATAGATACGGGGTTACTCATAAGAAGTAAAATAGTTATCTCGCTGGTACCGGCACATGCACCTCGCCAGCCGATCTTAAAGGCTGTAGTTGTGCCTCCTTAAGCATGGTTCCAGCATCATTACATGGTTATGGGAGTTTTTTTTTTGTTACTAAACAAGGCGCTGCCTGTTAATTGATTTTTTGGCTTTAATTCTTGGCTTTTTCCATATTTTCTCATGAACTCACATCAGTAGCAAAACTAACACTGAATATGAAGCTTAATGTGATACAATAGTAAAAGTCGCAGTAAAATCCGGTAAGCTGAAGTTCTGAGATTAGCTAATTAAATTATCGCCTATGTTACTTCCTGATGACGTAGCTTTCTATTATTAAAATAATGGTTAAAAATGGTCTAACTGGTTTGGAGTTTATTTTGTACAAAGAAAGAAACAAAAAATATTTATAATATTACTATAAATTGAGTTCTTTCGCAAATTAAGTTTATGTTCTGTTATTTTCCAACTTGTTCTGTTTGCTTCTATGTTTCTTGATCCATACTGACTAAGTAGGATTGTTGGACTTCAAACACTTTAGAAAATGTTATGTGGGACTTTCAGACACGCGGGTTTCCTCGCGGTAGTGTAATTTGCTAATGAAATAAGTGATAGTGAATTTTTATTACCATAAGTTCATAGCGTCAAAAGTACATGCCAAGGATTCGACCGGATCCTGCGTGTAAAAGGCAAGGTCTTAATCATTCAGCTATCGCTAAATAAGTAAAATCATATTAATTTATTTCTTTGTACTATCTTAACATTTCAAGATAGCGAACACAATTAAACATTTTCTAATATTATTATAGTTTATATAACATTCGTATAGTACATGGGTTTGGTGCTAATTTCTCCAACAAATTCTTCTCGGGCGATACCTTCCCAGAGAGATGTAACATGCAGTCTCAGCCAACAACGTGCAAATGTCAGCTACGATTTGATGGATGGGATGAGTAGCGATGGCGGCATTATTTATTCATTTCTTTATTTAGTACGTGCGTAGGTGGCCACTTCTGCTTATCCTATCCACGAAACCGCAGCTAACATCTACGAAGTTTCATACAGCCCGCATGAGGGAAATCATTATGAAAATCTGTTGCTGGCTCGCGGTCTATAACCACAAATAGGCTAATACTAAAGTTCAGACTAAAGTAAACTTGGCTCGAATTTTAAGTTTTGCAAGGACTCCCGGCGGACTTGTAGGGAGTTCTCCATAATATTCTCAAAGGCATGTTAATCCGTAGTTGGCTGACGCTGTGCACTTCTCTCGCCTCCACATCTTACTAATAACATTAATGCAAATGTTTAGATCTTTGGATATTTATTCCTTCTTCCTCGAAGTCCCAGCTGGTTAAAATGGGACTTTTTTGTAGGTTTCCTAGATTAACATACGAGTAATATAATTGCAGCCCATAGACATTCGCCTACAACGTCAAAGATGACTGAAGATGTATCTGAGCTACGAGTACGTTGCTAAGGACCAACATGTTCGCCTCGGGTGTAAGTGTTGACGGCAACCTCATCTCTCTAACCGCAACACAAAAGTTGGTTTACGTCAGTCGAACTATAGTTCTGCCATCTATTAAAAATATTATAATTTCTCAATTATATATATTCAAGAAAAAATCTGTAAAATAATTTAAAATTGTAATAAATGTTCATATGTACCTCGTGTATGTGAATTTCGGTATAAAACAATACCGGAAAGTGGGGAACAGTGAGTAGAATAATTAAAAACCCGGCTCATCGGTTTTCTAAGTCAACAGCGAGCCCTCACTCGGCTATTTGCTCTCCCCCTCTTTTGCCCCCTAACCTACTTGTCTTACTGTAAATAGTAAGCGACAGGCGAATTAGGGTTTTTAAGTTTGGAACAAAATTGTTAAAAAAAACATATTTTTGTATAAAGACATTTTTTGTTTGACTTTTTTGCGCATATGAGGAATTTTTTTACTATTATTTTGAATAAATGCTATTATTATTTGCAAAATTTTATTCACTCTTACTAGTCACGGTGTCTGTAATCAAATTTCTCAAGGTAATTTGACCCACTTCATCTCATCCAATTGACCTGAAATTTATTTCATATCATTCTATTGGACACTTCTTTTGGAAGCATTCGCTGCTGCAATGCACTTTTGTGGTAATATCGTTTAGTAAACAAACGATCCCACAAATATCATGTTTTCCATCCGTCCATAAGGCATCAAACGAATAATCAATTATAAATTTAATGTTTGGTTTGCTCTCAATTGATGATAATCATAGTATTAATGTCGAGCAAAGCAAACATTAGCATGTAATTAAGCAATTAGCAGTCACTCATCTAAACCACGCCCGACGTTGCTCAATTTTTAAATCTTACGATGGTTCAAACTTCTGTCTATTTCACAATTACAAACTATTTAATCATAATCCGCCGTAAAGCATTACCTGTGTTTCGGTTGGAGGTTGCAGTTACCGGCTACACTTTGAAGCGAGGCGACCATCTTAGTCGGTAGGATTTCGGTCGTACGTAGATGTCTATGGGCTGCGATTACTTAACATCGAGCGGTTTGCATGCTTGTTTGCGACTCGTTTTATATAAAAAAAAACTATCGTATCAATTTCTATAGCTTCGTTAGCTTATCGGTTACTCTTTATGAGTAGAAGAAGCAGCCAAGCCACACTCGCCAACTTCCAGATTACTCAATCCAAACTCGCAAAGCAAACTTGGATTTCACCTCTCGCGAATAACTTAACGGATTGCTATTGGAAGTAAAATTAACGCAATTACTTTTAGTTCAATTGGACTCTTTATGTTTATTTAAGAGCCGGCTGATTTTATATGGATTTTATTTTTCCTGTTTACCATTTTGTTTATCGTTTTTTTAACCCCGGCATGAAACTGAGGCATTGTGAGTTTATGCTATGTCTGTGAGTATATCATGATAGCCAACTGGCCTATCAATTGTAATGAGGCTTACTTGTTTCAAAGCTAGTTTCTTTGTCATAATAACCGTTTTGTGAAAATGTCGTCTAAAAACATCAGCTGTTTTCCAACATTATGTAAAGGAATTCATAGATACAACGCATAATTATTATTCTTTCTATTAATTGATTGAACCAAATTTAATTCACTTAACTTCAATCTTTAAGTACATTGCAATAATGCCTTGATCGGATGCTACCACTACGACTGTGTTTCCCGTCTAAATGGGTGATAGGTTAGACCTACGCCACACCGTCTTACGTCCACCATAAAAGCCTACATTTGCTTTTCAAGGGCAAGCAACCTTTTATAATTCAACAATTGCAACATCACTTCCAGGCGCATCCTTCTTCAGTTCTGATTTTAAATGTTGTGGTAAGGAGAGATGCAATACAATAGAGTTTTACTTAGCTCTTAGAAGCAGCCAAGATCATATACAAGATGCTTATTCAATCGAATTCTCTTGGCCGTGACAAAGCTATAAAGATCTAAAAAGAGTTTTGAAAGCTTCAATTACACTTAAAGGATTCAAGTTTCTACACATTCTATAACAGAAACAAGTACAACGTTCTACAACAGAGACTAAGTTGTTGTCACTATTGTGGTATGTTATAAAACTTTCTCTCCCTTCTATTGACTTTTAACCCGTAGCTCGACTTAACTGCAAATTGATAGAGTGGAATGCTTAGTTGTGAACAAACAGACAAACACTCATACCTAGGAGGGGGGGGGGGTGTTGTCGCTCTACCACAACGCCTGTCCTGTCGCTGCCGCACACCGCACCTCGCACATCAACCCTCATCCCTTGCCTCGCCGCCCCCAGTTCACACTCTAAACCGCAAAGTTAAATTAAGGCACCCTACAACTGTTAATTGAAATTATTCGAGTCTCCCTCGTAATGGCTCTAATTCCGCCAACCGATCGGAATTACTCGTGATCCTTTCGAGGGAACTTACTAAATTTCCCATGATCTGATGTAATCCCAAAAAAGCCTATGCATTATGTATATCTACCTATTGTGTCCATACAAATAATAAAATTGCTGTTTGTACAAGAAATATATGTGAAAAATTGAAGCCACAGAACTCAAAACGATAGCTATTAGAATCTTTATGTGTGCGTTTGTGCACGATAATTTTATTAACGGCTTAACTGATTTCAGTGCGGTTTCCATATATATATGGAATATCTGATATATTGCATTAAGCCTCTGTTTATACGTAGTGTTCGTTTCATTTGGTCTGTACATAAAAAGTTATGTTCATTTGAAAGCCTGCCATCATTGCACGCACGTAGTTTTTTTTTTTTATAAAATGGAAGTAGCAAACGTTGGTTTGCTCACTGTCACTGAAATGGTCACTGCCGTCAATGGGCATGTGGAACCAAGTTCATAAATAACAAGAAACTTCAAGTCGATCACAAAAGCGTTACTACTCCTGAGGATTAAGGTGGTCACCTCATTTGTAAATGAGCCGACAACCACAACTTTCTACCGAAACATAAATCAGCTTCACGCTGGAAATGCTTGTGTTGCTTGTATCTGCCGGGTCGATTCGGATAGGTTCTCTTGCAGTATTTTGATATACAACCTTTTTTGTTGTACGTAGTTTAAATATATTTATAAGCAACTGTTATTGCGAGAATACGAGGAGGCACACAGTGCCCCCAAAGGAAATTTCGAAAATTTGACATAAAAACTAAAATAATGAAAGAGTTTGAAAAAAAAAATTGGTAACCTTTGCAAAAAATATACGATTTTAAACTGATATTATCACGGAATCAACACATTTCGCCGTGACCACGAGCCATGCAACTGGTTCGAAATATCGGCAATTAAAAATCAAAAATCGTTAATCGTGAGTACCCATCGTGAGTGAGAAAGTTTAGATTTTTTGATAGGTCAAAATTATCCAAATATAAAAATTGTGGACTTACAACTTGCGAGAGTTAGCGTGCCCGCAAAATGGAAGTGACATAAAAGGTTATAAGTAATTTATGTATACAAACAGAATAACGCTTGTTTTTGATAATACATCGAAATATGACATACAAAACATTGTTTATTATACGACTAGGCAAAAGCAAGCCCGTGTGACAATCCGCCGTGGCTTTTTATTCCGTGCAATAAAAATGAAATGTACGGAGCTTATCTGGCCGGTACAGCCGCAAGTTACACGTTTGTATCTGTCGAGTGGTGCCGCGCGCGTGTGCGGCCGGCGCCACCGCTGAATTATGTAGCGACGTCCGTACGCCTCTTTATACATTTTATTCAAAGTATAATGTCGTAATCAAAGGGACTGCAAGACTTACTTGAATGTATAAACAAGCTATAAATACTTAATACTGAAGGATGTAATATCCCATTTGAAGTGTGGATATTTTTGACTTGCTCAACTCATTGGTTACACTATGGCTATAGCGTCCTGACCCTTATATCTATACAAATAAATAAAATTGGAGTGTCTATTAATAATATTTAAATAATCTCTTTTTACTAAATGCATATGTATACACGGTACATATATAAAAATAATCTGTCTGTTCTGGCTAATCTCTGGAACGGCTGGACCAATTTTGGCGGTACTTTCGGTAGCAACTGATGCAATAAGGAGTAATTTAGGCTACTTTTATTTTAGAATTATGTAAAATAAACGCGGATGTAGTCGCGGGCACAGCTAGTCTCTTAATAAAATTAATGTTTAGGTTTTCTAGTATAAAGTTTTTTTATATTTTTATACCATGGAATTAACAAATTAGACGTTGTATTGCTTTAAAGGACTGCTTCATAATATCGATAGCAACTGGTTTAAACATGGTATTTAGAAAAGCGTTAATCGTGACTGCCTGTTACATAATAAAATACCTCAATATGAACATGCATCCACTAGATCAAGTCTCGTCACTGCCGCCTGTGGACATGTGTAGTCAACCCTAAATAGGATTACAGTCCAACTTGAGCTCAGCCACGGATGCCCCGCTATCTCTCTACCTCTCAGAAATCACTTAAGATTCCTATACTACTTAAAGTTTGGTATTTGATCAAAAGCGACAATTACAACTTATATCGCAAGGTAGAAAAATAGTTAAACCGGGGAGGTATCACTTGATTTTATAATTCGCCGAGAAGCAGTTGTGTTGTGGTTGGGGTGTGGTTAGCGGCCTAATTCTTTTGGTCATTACTTTGGTTAGAGTTTGAATGTGCCCATGGACTGTAGATACCATTTAAAATCAAATGTCTCACACTCTCGTTTGCTTCCTTTCCAACATAAAAAACATAATAAACACTACACTTTACAAAGCATTACTTGTGTTTCAGTTGGAGACGTACGGGTTACCGACTATACTTTGAAGCGAGGCGACCATCTTAGTCTTTTTTTTTGGTTTGCATGCTCATTTTCCACTCTTCACACATAAAAAATACACATTATGGCTACTTCTACACCTCTCTTATTAAGTAAAACTGGCAGATTTTGGTACTGTACCAAAAGCTAGCACTCTTTGCCACCCGCGCACTCCTGCCAATATAAAAACAAAATAAAATATAACATTAATGCGGCAATACAGGCACACATTAAACATAAAAAAGCTCTCAAATATAAAAGCAGCCAATGTGTGTCGGACTACACATTCTCGGGTTCCGTTGTGTTCGCAAAAACCTGGTAGCTTATAAGCGAAAATACATATATCATTTATCAATCTATCAATCATATATCTACTATCATATATCATATACTCTATACTATATAATCATATACTATATAAAAATTATTTACAATTTTATTACATCACATTTGAAACCTATTGAATGATACCTCTAATTGCTATGCATTGCTTTCCATCTCTCCATGACATGTATAAAGTACCACTCCTCGTTAATTTATTTCGTAATTTCATCATATAATTCTATAACCGTTTATTGAACTCACCTACGGTTAAACACATTTATTTTCTTAAAAGATTTTACAACAAAATTACTTACAGAGAAAATTATAATTATGAAGTAGCAAAAAAATATGACACCTACATTCAAAGTGGTATCTATGTATGTAGTGCTAATTGTCTCCGACCTAAATGGTTGTGGACCTCTAATAAATACGGACACATTTTAAAGGTGGTAGAGCCGTTAGAGTTCGCCCGTTCTTAAATATAACTTCTGTTCTATTTGAGATTGGACGTGGTTGTCCATGTGCTGCAGTGTCCACTTAACATGAGGTGGCCTGCATGCCCGTTTCTTACTCTTCCACAATGAAAAAGAAGGTCGAAATTACAACATTTACATTTTAGTCATTTTACTACAGAACCCGAAAACAGGACAACTGTACTCGAGGCGAGGATCGTAAAATATAAACGTGGACGACGACGACAGATATGAATCGGTTTTAGGATTTTCCAGCTTCCAACGAACGAGTTTGAAAATGGCGATTACAGTTCTGTTGACTGGTGTAGTATTTTTGATAGCATACAAGTAATAAACAAGCATTCAATGGCTTCAGCCTAATCATAGACCACTAAGTAGGATTGCCTGATATAAGTATTCCTCCCTTGTCACATCCTTTAAACGAGAAGCCAGCAGAGTTTAATACAGCTTTCAGCTTATATTTTTAGGAAAGACTTAAAAATATAATGTTGAATTTTTATGTATTCAAATTTTAATCTGCTCGATAACTCTCATGCCATATAATGTAACAATTTAAATTACGGAAGTCCGGATAAGCGTTTAGCGGCTACATCTAGCGTTCCCAGGAACGTTGTGTCCTGGAAATTAGAAGAATAAGGCTGTAAAGAATCCTCCACGCAGGCCAAAGGTATGTTGGTAGACTTTAAAGACTTTTGTGAACTTATTAGAGAAGTCTTAATTGTGCAGGTTTCGTAAATGTTTTTCCCTTCAGTGATAAACCGCATGATAATTAATTAATATGTATATAATTTAGAAAAATGTGCGTGACAAGTTTGAATTCCAAAAAACCCTGTTTAAGCTATCACTATTTCTGCCGCAATCCTTTAATATGTAAATGTGTACGAGTATATTATAGCAAGTCAAGGAGGTTAGCAAGTCGCAACTAACTATCCAAGTCGGTCCCAAACGAGCTCGCGTCAGTTACCTGCTGGCGCGGCCGCCCGCGAGATGGATCGCTCGCACGGTTCGCTGCCCACTTCCCGAGGCTTCTTGTGCCACTGGGAACAACTTCGAACATTACTCTTAATAGACTTTATACATATATACGACCTACTTTATACATATATATATATACGTTACTGCGATAAACATCCAAACAAATAAACATACATACAGAGTGCCGAGAGTTTCTTTCCGCCGGCTTTTTTCTCCAGATCAACGTTGGGCGACAGGGCGCTCAAAGCCGATGTACTGATTTTAGATTGGACCCTTGATATTCGTACCTTACAATGAAAAAAATATTTGAATTTGAATATACAAAGAATAAAATCTATTCATGATTCGATATTTTTTATTTAACTGTTTTGCAATTATAATCGTCAAATTTGGATGATTAAAGTGCCAACTCTAAATTAATTAATAAATAAAGTAAATTAGTCAACGGAAAGCAGATACCCTACTAGAGATCCCAAAATAGATCAAAGAAAACACATTTTGCTAAATTTATGTAAAATAGTGTGTGTAATAGTGCTTTATACTCTATTAAATTAATTTTAAAAGTTCAATTCAAAAATCAAATTAGGACGCAGCAGTCTATTTACATACAATATTTCTTAATTATGAACAATTTCTCGTAACAGGGGAATGATTGAATTATGTGCCGAGTCGTGTAACACTTTGATGTCGTTACCGAGCTGAGCGTTAGGCCGCGGTTACAACGGGCACCTATTTGCGATGCGGCAACCTCAACGAATCCAATTATACACGGTATCTTACAATTCTATACGGGCAATTCTAGTAACTCACGCCTATTTACTTTTATAATTGGTTTCCCGGAAAAAGTCGAATTCAACAAGTTATAATCTGCCGTAAAGCAGTTCTTATGTTTCGCTTCTGGATGTTAAGCGAGACTTTAGTTTATTTTGAGGTTGGTAATAAATTTGCATGAGCTGCAGATGTAATTTAATATCAGGTGGCATGCATGCTCCTTTGCTCTACTTGGATAATGTTTTATTTTCCAAATATAAACTTACTTAAGTAGATAATTAGATACTATGTGTAAGCGTATGCTCATACGTCACATAAGAAAATGAATAAGTTTACTGTATTTTAGTCGTTTATTTAAATATTGATAGAACTTCGCCTTTTAGCTCATCTATGGACTTAGGATAACAGACAAAGTGGTACTTTAATTAGCACAACAGGTGATTTCACATTGTGTTAGCCAGATTAAAGCATGCAAACTTTTAAAAGTTAATGTGTTTAACGACATGATCATGGAATAATATCGTTAGATATTCACGTAAATACCAAATCCTGTGAGTTCAGTCTTGTGTCTACATTGAAAATCTAAAAGTGACGTGGCGACAACAGAAATAAAAAAGCTAATTTCTTGAACTGTAATAAGTCTTATCCACTTAATATATATAATATATAATACTTAATATCTACTAAAAGAGGAAATGGGATCTTTTCTAATACATTTTACACTATTTCCATTATTGCACTAATTTAATAACGTTGTTATCATATGAACAAATCAAAGATTTATATATGGCGTTCAGCGAAGCTATAAATAGTCAGTTACGGGTCGCAGGTTGCGTAGCGATCCAGTGTGGCCTGAGCCTTAGGAGTATTAAATTGAATCTGTGGATCTGACTGAGATCTCGCTGCCACGCTCCTGTGTACTGGAACTCTACCCCGCGGAACAAATTTGCCGTTACCACCCGCTAGTGTGGGACGAGATGAGACATTTACTTAAATGTTAATAACAAAATAAATAATGCATTACAAAGACGACATCTTCATATCTATTATACCTAACATTAATAAAACTAAACAACCTTTGCATGACATCAAAAAACTGTTAAAGCTTACTAACTTTATGGATATTTATTATAATTTATATAACACTATAAAAGTCACAAACTATCATGCGGTTCACCTAGTGGCAAGCGCCCATGGCCGTCCATGGTCCTACCTAAGGTCAGTCATAATTGCTCTGCTATTTTTGAAAATTAACTTTAAAAGTCTCATTGAAGTAATTTATATTAAATCATCAAATATTCATGACATAAAAAAGAAGGCGATGAAGACTAGAATTCAAGCTCACAATTTGATTACTGCAAGTCCAACAAAGTCTGACCGATATCCTCAAGTAAAAGTTAGTTGAGTTAATATCCGCGCGGCGCCTCCAACTTGGGATCCGCG
Organism: Phocides pigmalion okeechobee; assembly: GCA_018251015.1. Taxonomy (NCBI): domain Eukaryota; kingdom Metazoa; phylum Arthropoda; class Insecta; order Lepidoptera; family Hesperiidae; genus Phocides; species Phocides pigmalion. The sequence continues at coordinate 14,287 of DWON01001470.1, forward strand.
TTATCTGGAGGTAATTTTGAGGAACTCTCAGAAGCTGTCCTCAGATTAATACGTGCCGAAGCGACGTTGAAAAATGGCTCGCCGTAATTTTATTTGCGGTTTGTCAGCCGATCCACGTTCGAGCGTAGCCGACCGAAATATTCGGGACAATAATAAACGATAGAGATTGTGAATTTTTATTAGAGAAAGTGGTAAGACTCTATCTAAATCTTGATTATTTTACCAAAAATGTCTTACTACAGATTTATACTAAGCTTGATAATGCATTATAGTCTAAAGAAACAGCAAGTTATTTGCTGTTTTAAAATAATATTCGTTAATATTGTATTTTTGTAAATTACTTTGTTCTTAATTTGATACTGTAATATTAAACACGCTAAGTATTAATACAACGATTCTTTTATAAAGTTTATAAAGAAAATGAAAGTTTTAATGTTGTACAAAATAAACACTTTAGGCAAACCTTGTTTTCTTGCGTGCGTTTGTGTTGATCGCGTAACGAACGCCGTAACTATAATTTTGACGCAGGTACATTGCACATGTTCTTCTCTTCACGCTAAAATTGTGGGCACAGACACTCCTAGCGTACTCCTACTCTCTCCACAACTGATAGAAGCTCACGCAATTTCATGAGAAAACAGGTATTTATGAAATTTAAAGATAGTTTACACTTAGTATCACTATTTTCAATTAACTACACTTGTGATATATGAAATATTCATATTCAGGTCACATTTCTTGAAGGTTTAAAAGGAACCGTAAATTGTTTTATTTGATATCGACGAAGGTCGCGTGGGCACTTAAAATATCTTAAATATCGTACTTCAACAACAAAAGTCAAATAAATTGTATTATTTCGTCCCACGAAAACACTTCTGAGAATCTCAATTTCGTAAGATTTTCAGCTCATTTTCTCACAGAGGATAATATACTGGAAGATAAATTATTATTAATAAAATTTTAATGTGATAAAATGGTAAAATAGCGTACAGGCTACTTGATGTTGAGTACCAGTCATGAACAGCTCAAATACAACCTCAAACAGGACTGTAGAGCAATATGCAAAATTTAAAGGTAGCAGAACTATAGTTCGACCGGAGAGGTAACACCGCCGCCATTGTAATCCGCCGTAAAGGATAACTTGTGTTTCCGTTGGAGAGGTGCGGTTGCCGACTACACTTTGAAGCGAGGCCAACATTTTAGTCTCAGGAGTAGCAACGCATCAACGTACGAGCTATAGGTGGATGTCTATGGACTGCGACTATTAACATCAGGTAGTTTCCATGCTCGTTTGCTACTCTTCTCACATAAAAAAAATGCGATCGGGCCTAGTACGGGTACTTCTCTAGAAATCCAAAATCTCCAACCGACACAGACAAATAGATAAGTAAATCGTTCTAGGGTTAGTAATCATTGACCCATAAGCTACGGAGCTCTAGAAAGGAAATATTGAGAAGAACCTTCATGCAACAAAGGGAGCATGTGAAGCCAGCCCGGCCGAGCCGCGCAACGTGATTAGTCACGCTCCAGATCTCCACCAACGACTCTCCGTCAAACTGGGAGATAGTCATTTGCTTTGAAATTTGTTTTCCAAATTTGATGAAGGCCCGTCATTCAAGCATTTCATGCATATTGCCGAATAAATTTTCTTTGTTATTTATGCCAGCTACGTTCATATTTTTTTTAATTCAAAGGTCGAAGGTATTAAAACGAGAGCACATTAAAGATAATAGCTATTTTTTTCTTTTTTTTTAAGTTACAGTACCAAACGAGCTCGGAATCCAGTGATGAATGAAGAGCACGAGTTGCCCACCACTCTAAAGATAATGAATCGACCACGCACGTTATTACTTTCACGGACTTATATGGTCTTCTTGCATAATTGATGGAAACCTCACTTTACCTACCATCAAAATACAATAATTGCCTTACGCTAGTAACGACGAATACGGTGGTAGCACGTCTCCTGGTCAACCGTAAATTTTCTACAGCCTTGCTTTAAAGGGAAAAGTTTGTGATAACATTCAAGCACTTGAGAACTTGAAGATGGTGTTTTTCCCAACAGGAATACTTATTATACCAATAGAAGATCTGAAGTTAATACTGAGGTAAAAAAATAAAACTAAGCGGCAGAATCTTTTTTAACACGTACAACACAATATTCTGTACATAAAGCGAATCATTTTCTTTTTAGAAGTATCGCTTTAAACCGCAGTTGCTTCAATAAGAAGTAAGTTGAAAATTGTGAATCCATCGAGAACTTTCAATGATAACTTCATCTTTTCTATATAACTTAAACTTTTCAAAATCTGTTTATAAACATCAAAGAGTTTCCTTAAAGTAAACGTTGCGACGTTGCTGGAACCTTAGTATAAATTTTGAATTTGCACAAATTGAATCGTCTAGGAACGGCTCGAGTACACGCCACTGCTCCCAACGGTTTGCATAAACTGCATTTGAATTTGTCGACAGTCGGACTGCGACGGGTCAGGAATCGTTGCAGTGATCCTACTTAAGCAACAACATATACTTTGAAGGCAGTTTACTGTAAAAGACGTACATGATAGAATTATGTTTCAAGGGGAGGTGATACCCCTTCCTTCTAATTTGCTGAAAAAATTGCCTTTCGCTTGAGGAGAGTTATTCAATCTTCACTTTAAAAGCGAGGCATAACACAATCCTCAGAAATAACAACGTAATTACGATTACTTCCATTTTTTGAGAGAAAAGCAAGCAAACATACAACCAACCCAGTGGGTGCAACCCATGGACATCCACATATACTCTCAAATAGGATTGAAGTCGTATCTGAGTTCGTACGTAAATGCGTAGTTGCTCTTGAGGACTTAGTTGATCACCTCGTTTCTGCATACCCAGAAACCGCACCTATCCAAACAATCAACCGAGCTTGCTTAATTACTTCAAGTCGGTTTATAATGGCAACGATGGGCCCTCCCCAGTAAAACTGTAGCTATACCAATATAATCCATCCATAAATCAGCCTTTTCATGTCCACTGGACATAGGCCTCCCCCAGGTGCGCCACTCTGACCGGTTCTGTGCTATTTGCTTCCAGCGGTTACCGGCTACCTTTATCAGGTTGTCGATTCACCTGGATGGGGGACGCACTGTGCTGTTTTTGCCCAGACGTGGTGGTCACTCGAGGACCCTTCTGCCCCATCGATTGTCCGTTCTGCGGGCGATGTGGCCAGCCCATTGCCATTTCAGCCTGCAATATAATGCAGGTATTTAATAAAGGAAAAATGATGCATATACGATTAGATTAACTCTTCTTAGTTAAGCAATCTTAAGACATTCAGTGTCGTGACGTAACATCACAGAAATAAATTTCTTGCGTAAGTCATAAATTGACGAAGTTTGTATTAGTTGGAGACGTGTCATCCGTCAGAGGCTCTTGATTAAGTTGTTGACGAGTTGAAATTGAGATAGCGAGTTATATCTAACAGGAAGTCGTAGGACTTGTCAAATGTTGTGTTTATCTGGAAGAAAGTTCGAGAGAATTTCTTCCAGTGCTCATAAGTCTTACCGAAGTTTCTTTGTGTTTTTCTCCAGGATTTTTTTAAGTGGCCCATAAAAAAAGTTATGAGCATTCCGCTCGTTCGACGCCGGTGGTACGAGAGAGCCAGTTGATATTTCGAGCAAAGAATTACAATTGCTATTTGTCACGAAATGTGACCAGCGCTCTTGACATCATGTCGCAGGTACGGATTCTCTTTAGAAAATTCAATGATTAAAAATATTTTTAAAATGTTCATTATCACGTGATAAATAAACAAATTTAAGCGATCTAATATATGAGCGATGTATTGAAATTAGCATATCAATCTATATCCACGTCCACGTCCACGTCCACGTCCACATCCACATCCACATCCACATCTACATCTATATCTCTAAGGTTGTGATTGATCGGACCGTCCCATCTCCGACTCTGATTAAAAACATAAAATACCACAAACCAACGGTTAGAAACCAGACGAATTATTTTGAAAAACACTTGAGCTAAGCCGTTTAATGGGTCAACTATGTGTGAGAATACCCACAAAACTATTGACTCCCTAAAGTTTATCACAAATAAGTTTTTACCCCTAAGGACTATAGTTGAACACCTCACAAGTCTGTTTATTAAGCGAACATTTCTCAAGTAAGACGGAAATAGATTATTGATTAAACCAGGGTGCTAGTAACAATTTGTGTTACCTTTAAAGTAAAACCTCTTCCTTAATCTTAATAAGAAGTATTAAATCAGGGTCGATCAGGAACAAATATTTCGAGATCCGAAAATGAGGTGAGATACCTAACATTAAACAATACCGTTTAAATTGTCGAAGTAACAAAATAAAAAAGCGTTTTTCGTTAGTGTCCGTTACATAAAATGGGAAAAAATGTCTACGTGTATGTCACATTAGTTAACGCATTGCGAAATAATACTATAACAATCATACGAAAAAATATTTGGCAGAATTAAGAACCTTATTTATTCGTTTATCATCGCTTAATAAAACACTCAAACCAAAAAGTAACACAATCGCTACGAAATGCTAAAATAATACCACAAACATCAAAAAAATACAAATACACTAGCAATACAATACTGCTAGTAAATTATTTACAGTTCCATCTAACGCGGGCCATTAGTCAGGAATCGATCATTGTACATATCGGCCAATTGCTAAGCCTAAACCGCGTACAAAGGAATAAACTAATCAAAGCCTATTCAGTTGGCACGTGCGCCGTCCGGTATTGTGCGCGGCCTCACGTCCGCTCCGGGCCTGCCGGACCGAGCGCGCACCGACCATTCCTACGCGACTCACGTTTTATAGCGCTCCTAATTTAAAAAAGCACATCTAAATTTAAAGTATGTAGCTATTTTTTTAACATAAAAGTAGTATAGGGATGCGCCATAATGAAGTGAACTATCTGTGATAGATAGATAGATAACAATTCAAAAGGATTTATTAATAATTTACGCTACAACGCTACCCTCATAATCCGCCGCAAAGCAACTCTTGTGCTTCTTTTGGAGAGGTGCGGCCTTCGGGTACAAATATTTTAGTTTTAGTTTTAGTTTTAGTTATAGTTATATACAGATGCGAAACAAATATTTTAGTCCTAAGGAGTATCATCGCATCTATGTACGACCTCAGATAGAACTTCTGTGCTGTTTGTATTTACTGTGGGTGTCCATTGGCTGCAGCAATTACTCACCATCAGGTGACCTACATACTCATTCGGTCACATAAAAAACTGATTGCTGTAACAGCAGAGCCCCACGTTGAGCGTCACAAGACAATATACAACTACTCGTATGTGTACTTAAATTTTATTAAAAAAGTTAGTTAACCAAACGCATTTCCATGTTCTTTATGTTATCGTCTCGGTGAACTTTTAGACAAACTTTAGTTTATTACTGAGAAACAGTTTCTTCAGGAAATGGCATCCTGTGCCAAGAGCTATCGCAAGATTGCTTGCTCTCGGCGCCGGCTGTCGATTGCAATCTGTACCATAAATTACTACTTGCATTATGTATATTATATGTATATTTGTTTTGGAGAAAAAGAGTAATGTAATAAAACCCGGTTCCAGTTTCGTTCTTCACCGAGGCAGACCCCTAAATGATACACTTATTTTCTATTCTTGGTGTGGGTATTTATGTATCGCACCCACAATATCTTGTGTTAAATGTACGTGTATGTATGTATGTGTTAATTGTTTAAGTGTATCGGAAATAAACCATTTTACTGCCTTTAATTTGTGCAACAACCCGTTATATTGCAATGCAAGGTTATTTATTTATTTTAATGGATTACCAACGCATGATACAGCATTTAGGAATAAAAATTACATGATTACAGTTGATTAAAGGTAACCACAGCATGCATTTAAATATACATAAATAAGCTATACACAAAATATACAAAAAAGATACAATGAGACCATATTTAATTGATTCTAATTATGTGAGGACCCAGTCAACCTCTTTTAACTTGGCTACAAATTTAGGTAGACTATCAATGAAAATCTAGATCAGGTTTTTTTTTGTACGATCGTTATACAAACGGGAAATACGGATTATGCGAACTGCGACCCAGATTAGTACTGTATATCCTAGTTAGGAATAGATTGCATGGACTACACGGTATTCTAGCGAGTACCGTATACATATTGAATCCTATTTAATAGGGATGGACAGTCGATGATGATTATTATTCAACATCTTAATTTAAGATTTGTACCACTCGTATTTCTTTTACCGCTTATATGTAAGTATACAACCAGTTTACCTTATTTATTATTAAATTTCGAAGTAATTTATTGCCTATAAATCAAGTTCCAGCCAACTCTTTATTTTGTTTCAATTCTCAGTTGTTCAATAAGTTTCTTGAACATTTTATTGGCAATAACAAAAGTTACGGCACCTTAAACCCCTCTATTAACTGAGGGTGCTATTTTCTCCATCAAACTTCCCAATTTATCACCTTCGAAGTTTCCGAGTGAAATAACGTACCTCCAATATATTTTTAGCTCGTAAAATAGCTTCGAAAATAAATAGACAAGTTAAGAAGGTCGCCCGGAATCGCCCGAATGGGTTGAAATATGGTTTGATACCGAGCTCGCTCGAAACTTCTCGCGATGAGCAAAACTCTACCTTATTACTAATGCATCAAAGCCCCTTAATCTAACGTAATAAATGAATGAAGCTAGTATTAAAAGTTCGTTTGTTGAATAAAGCCAATCTCACCTTTATTTGGACAGGCTCAAGAGCCAGCTCAAGTTGGGTGGTTTAAATATTTGAGCGGATAAATGCGCGGAGTTGTAACGTCTGCGTGGTGCGGGGCGCGGCGGAGGGCGTCAATATAAGGGTAGTTTTAGCTACCGTGTGTACGCGCTGGGAATGATAACGTGCGAAGGAACGTCATCGCAAATGAAATTGCGTTCTATATCAAGTTAAGAGACAATCATAAGTGTATTGAACTAAGATTAGTATGACGGTATTGAACGTTGGAGCCAGCTTCAGTATTTATTTCTTTGTCTTCAGGGCAACCCGGTAGATCTCAGTATCGTTAATGTCACTGAAAATAATATGTCAGGTGATGAACCTTGATTACCAATATTAATAAAATCCATTATTGAGACGGTTTAGTAAAATAGCTCCCACACGAGCAGAAATTAATCTTGCAAGTTATCGTTAACTATTAAAGTGGGGAGCATCCTATTACTAACTAAAGGTGAAGTTATGAACTTTTGCTTCGAAGCCACGATATCTTTTACTCGTACTTAATAGTCTTGCTTCGCTAATAGCACCGACGCATCACAATTTGCATTTTGCAAACAATAACGTAACCGCGATAGCTAATTGTATGGTATCCATTACACAAATTCGTGCCGGGGTAGAAATCCCCTGCACGCATGTCTGTCTGTCATTATGTCAGTTATATATTGATTATCACATGCTTTAACGGAGAAGGAGAACGTAGTGAGGAAACCTGCACGCTAGTGTTCTCGTCAAAGTTTTCAAAGGCGGCTCTCTCAATCCGCACTTGACCAAGGTGCGGGACAATAACTTGGGTCATTGTGACGTGTCAAGACGACGATGAAATTTTATCCCTATTAGTCATCCATTGATTTCTGGATCGCATCCCACGTTATTTAACTCTATCGACTGCTTACAATGTACACAAGTCACGAAGCTTTGCATGCTGACTTATATAAATCTAGGTGTAACGTGTTTTTTTCAGTATATAATAAAAACATAATGTGATATTACATAGCTAAACTCTTCCTCAGGTAATTTGAAAATTTTCTCAGGTAATTTTAAATGAAATACAAAAAGCTCTTTATTAATTATACTCCAATTAATTGACATCAATAGTGTCATCAATAGTGAAGTGTTTAAAGGTGGTAGATCCGTTAGAGCTCGCCCGGGGCGGCACCATCGTCACCCTCATAACCCGCCGTAAAGCAACATGTTCTTCAGGTATTGTGTTTCGGTTGGGGAAGTGTGGTCGCCGGATAGACATTAATGGAGTCGACCATGTTAGTCCTCAAGAGTAGAAACGCATCCGCGTCCATCATTAAATAGAACTTCTGTCCTATTTGAGATTGGACGTGGTTGTCCATGGGCTGCAGTGACCACTTAACAAATCAAATTCAACAAAATATCAAAGATTCCAGGTCGCATTTTGTGTACCGAACATGCAGTTGACGGCGTCCCACTGCAGGTTCTCGCAGATGGTGGCGCACGCGGCGTCGTCCTCGCGCGCCACCGCCGCGATCAGCTTCAACGCCGCGATCATCGCCTCCACCTGTGTTTGATCCATTGGATTCATTATTATTTATTCGAGTAACTAATCAATAAAATATTCAAATCCATATACATACATATTTATAATAAATGTGTTAAACAGAAAGAAAATCGAATGAAACTTCCAGCGATTGAATACTTATTCATTGAAGCTCTTTTTCATTCCACTAATCCTTTTTTGACGCTTATCATTACGAAAGACTTTACTCAAAAACCAATACTACTTTTCACACCACAATATATATATATATATATATCGTATACTATGGTTTAGTTAGAAGCAGAAGAGGAACTGAATTGGTCTGTATGTATGTGGGTCTGTAATCATGTGTGTGCGCGTGTGTGTATGGGTCTCTCTCTCTCTCTCTCTCTGCGTGTGTAGTACCTCCTCCTGGCGCACGAGCAGGCGCGCGGGGCGGCCGGCGGGCAGCGCGGCGGCGCCCAGCGACGCGTGCGCCCGCTCCGCGAACGGCGCCGCGTCCACGCGCAAGTTCCTGTGCACGTGTCGCAACATTTTTATACGCAATGTAACACATAAATGTGAAAATAAACCTGTTTATGATAGGTAGCGTCTGTTACATAATATCATACATATACGCGCGCGGTATAACATCACTGAGCGAACCTTGCAGCTTTTAACAGCTTGTGTGAGCCGAAGAACGGGTTTGTAAATTTCCGACAGTACCGGTTTAATAGGAAAGGTAACGCAAACACATGACTCACCACAAGACACAAGTAATAGAAAAGTTAAAGGTTATTTCGCCACTCTTTTAACACTTTCTCTGTGGCGCTAATATTTTACATCGAGTCAGTGTTGCGGGAGGCGGCATACTCGAGACGCCAAGCGGGGACGTACCGGTGATAGAGCTGCAGCGCCGCCAGCAGGTGGTGCGCGGAGAGCGCGTCGCGGCGCGCCAGCAGCGCCCACGTGTGGCGCGGCACGGCCAGCGCCGCCAGCGCGCGCAGGTAGGCCGCCAGCAGCGCCGCCACCACCACCTCGCCCGACAGCCGCACGAACTTGAACAGCGTCGCCGCGCGCCCGCCCGCCCTACGAGCGCACCTCTCCTCTTGGAATCTGACCTTGTCGTGGTCTACTAACTTTTTTTTACAAAACTTTTTTTATAAACTATCATCGACATGCGACAGGCGAATCGAGTTATCTATCAAAATGAAAATTTAGATCTTGTAACGTCATGATAATCAAATGCGTAATTATAGATTTCTAATATCTTTAAGAGTTTATGGAAAATATGTATAATATGAAATGTATGTATAGGTACTTACAAAATATTATGTAAATAAATGATAATTAATTTTTGATACATGTGTGTATCGGGACAAATACTTTACAAGAAATAATTTTAAAGGTACGAAGAATCTAATACCAGCGTTCCAATGTGAGATATCACATTATAACATTAATCAAATCAATAAATCTTATAGATTTCCAGCCTTCCATAACAGAAAAAAAAATGCCAGAAATTTGAAACGCCCGTGGCCCCCCAATGATGCAGCTGACGATGAACAAACGAGGCAATCGTACCGGTAGGTGTGCGGCGAGGCGTCGCAGGCCAGCCAGTAGTCGTGGCGCAGGCCGCGCGGGTCGCGCGCGTAGTTTGCCTGCTTATAAATGACGTCATGATATTTTTGCAAAAGCTTTAGCTTTACTCATTTTAAGTTTTCAAGGTTGT
>DWON01001471.1:0-24299 GCA_018251015.1 Phocides pigmalion okeechobee
CCTCCAATAATGTGTATCCGGCAACCACAGCTCCCCAACCGAAACACAATACATGAAGAACACGTTGCTTTACGGCGGGTTATGAGGGTGGCGGTGCGCACATATGTAGGTTAATTAATATAATGTTACCTGTGTTACATTACATTAACATTATTTGTACTCTTGCATGTATGCATATTCTCCCAATTTTATAAACACAATATGGAATTGTTGTATTTATTATCTTTTTAAGTATAAAAAGGATAATAAATAAATATTGTGTACTATTACCGCCTACTATGTACTAAGTTGTGAAATTTGTGAATGTTTGTCTTCTATTTCATCGTATGCAATAAAGTATATTCTATTCTATTCTGTTGATGAGGATAGTGAAATAAAATCTTTGATTTATTTATTCAATATTAGTACATAAACATTAAAATATATGTTGCTTTGCAGTTTCTTGAAGAATTCGTGTTTGGTACTTTAATTTTCGCGCACTCCCGTTTTTTTAAATCATAAAGTATTATTTTCAGAGATATAACTTTGTAGCAAACAGGCCCGTGGATCTGTTTAGTATTTTAAAAGCCATAAACGTTGAATTGTTGATAATTATGCATCAAGTAATACGTCTGGTTTATGGCATCAGATTTAGATGTCGAATTGCCAAATAGTTTAAATACATTCTTTTTATAAATCGGAGCATAATTTTGTCTTATACTTCTTTGTTTATTCTTATTTATTAAAGAACGTGGCGAGTAACTGACCCAGAGATCAACGCATAGCCGAAACTGATGCACTTACAATTATGAAATTTCCTATCTCTACTAAAAGATTCCTTTCTATAGAAGCTATATATTTGGAATATATATATATGGAACCTATCAGCTAAATTTCAAGATTTTTCAATTCTATACATATCTGTAGAACCTATCTAGTGAGATAGCGTGATAACTTTGAAGGGATATTTGAAGGTTACGGTCTCGTTAAATAAAAATTATATTCATTGGGTTTTGAAACTGGAGCTTCCACTTTTTTCGAATGTATCCTTTCTTTAGAGTGTATTGTAATATCCATTTGAGACCGAGAAAAACTGCGGGTACATGCTATATTTTATAAAGGTTTATAAAATATAGCAAACAGAGCAACAGAGACGAGCGGACCACAAGTGTAACGTTATCTGACATTTCCTACATTGCAGATATATTACTGACGCGTTGTCATTTAAGAAACTTGCGTTTCTTGAATGATTGTCATCGCAGTCCATAGATCCATCCACCTTTTAAACTTTAAATATAGACGGGGCGCTAATCCTGAAGACTAAGATGATTTCCTTGTTTATAGGTGTACTCGGTAACCACACTTGAAATTGTAGATGAGTTGCTACTTCTGTGGACTAAGATGATTTCCTCGCTTGTAAGTGTCCCCAGCCACCACACTTATCTGGCCGAATCACAAGAATTACTTCACGATGGATTATGAAAAGTACTGTTCATGTTATTATAATGATTATTAATAAATGCTACGTTTTTAACAATTCATTCGTTACTGTAAATTCTAAGGTCAGCTTGTGCTTACACTCGTGGGCTCTACCTTATATGTATGCAACGTTGTTTAGTGGGACTAATCTACTTATATAGAAGAATATAGTAGTATATAGTAGACTGATACACTTACGGACTACGATCCTACGATCTATGGACAGCTGAAACTGGTGAACCTAGAAATCTGAAATTCTGATAGGTAGGTCCTTTGTATACCTCACTACGAGCCCTAGAAAGGAATGTTGGTTATACCACCACTAAAGGGGTAAATTATGAGTTAAAACAAGTTTTTATTAATCTATTTTTATATCTATATCTACTTCTGTGAAAACGTTATTGCGGACAAAAGGTAGTTAATAATTAATACGTTTTAATTTACTGAATTTATAATTGCCAAGTATGTTGCTCGTATGACTAATTGCACGTGTGTTCAGAAGCAACTTATGAATAAGTATTAGTTGATCACTTATAAGGCAATCGATTAGGCCTTAAAAAGATTACTTAATTCCATACGCGATATTGCTTTATTATCATAATTAGGTACTTATGTAATTTATCGTTATAAGACTTCCCGTGCATTATAATCATGAACAATACAGACTAGCGACTAGTTTATTTTCTTTAAATATTGCCTATTGATAGATATAAATTGTTTTAACGTTGTTTTACTGTACACATCTCATTAAAATTTGGTTAGAGGCGTAATCACGCCTAAATTTTTAGTAACTCATGTTTGCCTTATTCTTTGTGCATTTTCATGTTAGTTGACGATAATGTATTTTATCAAATGTATCTTAAAATATCTTATATTTTATTCGCTTTAACTAAAGGCACTTTTCAATTCCCCTGGTTTTACATAGTTACATTTTAACGCTTTTAAAAAGTCGATCTCAGAAGTAATGTCGCGCTCTGCTTTCATTGCTTCAAGTAATCAACATTTCTATGGCTTCAATCTATAATGTAGTGTTTATATAAAGCATAATATTGTGTTTAATTTGTTAGGAAACGATTATATGGCCCGAGAAGGTGAGAAATATCGTTATTTAAAACATAATTTTGGCTACCTATTATCTTAAACACATTTGACGTGCCAAGGTGTCATGACATTCCCGATAGTGACATAATCTCATCATATAGAGCACCCTGCCGGTAACACTCGAAGGAATAGATTCCGTGGCTCATAATGAACATCTGGATGACATCCAAAGAAATGTGGGTGTGACGGCAATCACGACACTTAGCATGAGACCAGCAGTCGCAACACAAGAGTCACACGATGCTCGCACGTTGATGTATTATTCACCGCAAACATCGATATCTTCGCTTACGTTCGGATTACGACGGGCGGCGGGGGTGTTTTGTCGTGGTGACCGCAGTCGCTTGCGCCTAGCCGCCCGCGCACGGCCGCCCGCCGAGGTCGCCACGAAGCCGTGTTATGCTTCACCATCTAGGTCAATACACTTATTCGCGTGTACACCTTATCGCGCTCCTATTATCGCGTTAAGCTTATTTCGGACGTGTATCGATCGTTCCGACACCGGACAAAAACGCAGTCTTGATTTTTATGAGCGGCGAGCGAGAGCGGGCGCGCGCGTGTCGCTCGTCGGATGACATCAGTTAAACCAGCACGTCCGTTGGAAACAATAAGCGCTCAGTTCCCGCGTCGTGGCCGCATCGGACGCACGAGGACCTCCATGGAGGACGGACGGTGCGCGACGTGCGAGGCCCTCGGCCGCCGCAGCCTCTCTAGTAAGCTGCTACAGGTGGCCACGGCGCAGGCGCACATGAAGACGTGCTCGCATGCGATCCCCTCGCCGGACCAGGTGCACGACTCCGACCTTGCATCGCGTGCACTGGCAGCGAAACGAAGGAAATCGATCGCTGGCTTGAAGTTGAGTTTACCACAAGATGCGGCCCCCAAGACGACAGCTACCGAACAGCCGCGAACGCCCATGGCCCGTAGAAACACTTGGTGCTCGTAAGTTATTGAACTCGTAGTAAACTTGTAATATTTCTACAACGATATAACTTGCCCTTACCGCGACACTGGCTATGACTTATCATCATGCAACTCATGCACCACTTATGTTCAGCACTTGTATCGATTGTTCGTATTTACCGTGTTTGTATTCTATACCGTTACATCGAAAACCTCAATTGTGACTTTTACATTAACTCCACGTCCGACTGTAATATGCAGGTAGCTATTAACTTTGATTTAAATATTAACATGATGTGCTATGCGATAAGACTGAGCGTCTGAACTACTTCGCTTTACATTACAGTCAACGAGTAACTGAGGATAATCTATGAACATAAAATGATTTATTGTAGTAACAACTGAAAATCACTTAATGTACGTTATGCAGCCTTGCCATTTTTATCAACATAACTGTTTATCAATATTCAGATAGTTATATCAGTTTGATAGATTTGTTGCATTATCTCCAGTTGCCACGATGATCGCCTAATATCCAAACAGCACTTACGATACGTTATCATTCAATATCATCTCCCTTTTCATTGAAATCTTGTCATTCTCTTCGTGGATATTTGATGTAAAGTGACACAATCTAAGTAAACCTGCAGGGAATCGCATAATCTGTATCGTATTATCGTTCGCCAGACCGAAACTAACGGAAATTTCAATTTGTACAACTTGCGTCCTATTGAGGCAATAAAAGGAGCCAGGAACTCGTCACTTAAGAGAATTTCTTTAGATTTTTCGAACTGGCGAGAGGGAATGAAAGACCTCTCAACTTTCATTGCATCCGTCGCAACTATCTGCACGTGTAAATTCTACATGTTTTTTAAGATTGAAAAGTTCAACCTTGTGTTATCGCTATTATGATCATCTCGTCTCTAGCGATAAGGCTACTTTTTGTATTCTCATTGTGCTTTATTTCTTCCCTATATATCTTTTTGAATTAGTAAAAAACTTAAAGGTTTTTGTGTAATATAGTCTATAAGTCTATGAGTATAGAGTATATATATATATATATATACCTTACACACATACCATCATCACTCATAACATAGTTTATTTAGTTAATATTAACAATCCTGATCCTAAAGTTCGTAAGATTCAAAACAATCTACTAACATTGTAATTACACTTTTCTAATTCATTTTAATGTATTTCTATCACCTTAATTGCTGCAGTTTTGTTTATTTTACCCTCATTCATGTTTACATGAATAACAAACTAATGATCTTGTTTACCTGTACACTAAATTACTTTAATAGCTATTAGACACTACTGTTGAACATATAAGTATTATTTTGCACTGTAAAAGGGTTATAAAAGAACCATGGAGCAGATACTCCGGAGAAACATAGAGTATGGATAATATTTGACTTACTAGTAATTGTCTCTGTAATGGAATAACAATTTGCATGGTATTAGGACAACAGTTTGAACAGGGAGATATCACCACCGCCCTATTAATTCACCGTAAATCAGGTCTTATGTTTCGGTTCGGTGTACAGGTACGGTTGTAAGCTTTACAAACGAGACGAGCCTCAGAAGTAGCAACAGATCTATACACAAGGTTAGGCAAGACTTTAGTCCTGTTTCAGATTGGACGCAGCTGTTAATGGGCTGTAGAGATCATTTAACGTTAGATGGCCTACACTCTCATTTGTTACTTTCCAATATAAAAAATAATAATATTGTACGGCGGATTATGAAACTCCACTGAGGGCTGGTATACTTATTTTCAAGTGCCTAGTATGCTCTTTTGCTATTTCTATGACGCAAAAGACATCAATATAAATGGACCTCTGCCACTTGTTCATCACTATAATTATTACACGCTACTTAATCTAAGCAACATCTCATAGATGAACAATGATTCAAATATAATTGCACACACGATGGGAATAACGCAAAAAACTTGGCATTGTCATAGTTTTTTTGCCGTTTGCAACAATTGCAGTCATTTTCCATACATCAGGTTAAATGTTATTCCGCGTCATGAAAGAACGTTCCTTCATTAGCATCGAGTAATTTTCCTTTGATTGAAGTAATTGTGGTCGATTATGAGATCTTGTCTTCCTTCTCATGATTGGATTGTGGTTTCAATGTCCTTACATTTTATGTCTTGGCGTATATCTATATTCATATCGATACATATATGGAAGGTAATAAATAACGCGTCTATTTTTAATATCTCATGAATGCGATTTATAAGAATGTATGAATGAGTGCGATTATATGTTCTTAGTAATATGTCACTTGTTTTCTTTATATTGATGCAGATACTTAGCATATACATGAAAACATTTTTTAATGTTGGATGATTAACCAACTAACGTGCAGGCCATCTGATGCTAATGGTCTCTGCAACCGAAGGACATCCAGGTCCAACCTCAAACACAACTAAAGTTCTGTCTGAAGTCATGCGAAGGTGCGTTGCTACTCCTGAGGACTGAGATGATCGCCTCGCGTATGTGTAACTTGCAGTCGACCTCTCGGCATAACCGGCAGCGGTGGTATCAGCCCGAAATATTGTTTTACCGCCTTGAAAATTTATGAATTCATAATATTATGTATTGAAATGTGATAATTTTGCCTATTTATAAATATATTTTGACTGAACTTAAATAAGACTTTAGAAAATCTGATATAAACCTTTGCGTAGCCTGGACGAGGGGGGAGACGGGGCAAATGGAAACAATGTCAGAATTCGAAAATAAAATAAAATCGACATTGATAAAAATATTGCCTGTGGTGTGATCCTCTGGATCGTGGCTCCCTCTAGGAAAAAATCTTAGTGATGCCAATGCTCCTGAAAAATTTAAATTGTAAATGCACGTGGCAATCGCACCTCTCGAACTTGAAACACAAAATTAGTTTTACGGTGGGTTTAAACAGCGGGAGTGGTACCTACTAATCCTATATGTTCTCTCACCTATTATATACTTTTAAACCAATAAAAAACAGCAGCGTTTAACACGTTGACTGTACCGTTATGGGGCAGAAGTAGGTGTTAGGGAATCCTCAACAGATCGCCCTATATAATTAGCCTTAATTGGAAGATTTGTATTATAACATTATAATACCATTATTAGTAGATCTCTTCTTGTTTCCTTTTAAAGATAGATTTAACCCCTCGGTGCTCCTCATACATCCAGAAATAAGCATAACTTATATATACCTGATAATTTATTCTACGTTTTAAAATAACAATTTTTAGCGAAAATATAATCGTATAAAAAAATTATAATACAAGCATGCAAACGGATAATTTCCTTCTTTTAGAAGACTATTAAAAGTAAATATTAAAGTCGTGAAACATTTTTTCGGAAACCTTTTTGTGGAGCTTACGTCATTAAATATAAGTACATGTGATATCATTAGTACAAGACACACCTTCGATCCGGGTTCAATGTGTCATCATTATTTTTTAACTATCATCATTGTATTAATCATCATCATATTTATGTAATCATACCTTGACGTGATGAGTTCTATACTGTTATTAATATCCATCAAATTAAACCTTTGGTCTATTCATAGTGTCTATGGTACTCTAGAAGGTCGACACATTATACACATATACACATTATATAACTCTATGGGATTATAATCTTTACTATTGTATAACGGGGAAACATTTTCATTTGTCTTTTTTTGTTTTTCTACCATGCGAAAATTAATGATTTAATCTACCTCAAATTTTGTATACATAGAGCCTGCACCTTAGGCCTTGTAGATTATGTATTATCCATTGTGTTGTCTATGTTGGCTCAGTTAAAAGTGGTCAAAAATAATCACAATTAGAATAAACATTTTTTACGCCATATATTTCAAATTACGTATTGCTATGAAATGTTTAGTAGGCGCCTAAAATAGTATTTTGCGGGAGAAGCCGCGGATTAACTCATGTATAGTATAAAATGCATATGATTCACAATCGTTTATACATATTAAGAGCTCGTTGCGCGCTATAATACCGGGACGTGGGTAGGTTGTAAGCTACAAGAAACACGCGATCAGGATTTGGATAAATGACCGTTAAAGACAAATTTCATGCACAGCGGTCGGCCGAAGACAAAGTCGCGTGAACCAATATTCTTGGACGGAGATCGCCAGAACTTTGCATCTAGTGAAAGACCGCAGAAAACATCCGGAACTAACTTCCCAACCTTACCGACTCAACACTAGTTGAAGGCCTCTCCATGAATGATGAAACTGAAGAACACATTTAGCAGTTGGAACTGGTTCTTTTGGTTAGATGACAGTCCTTAAACTTCACTGGAATTTTAAAAACATCCCACGCGTCAAGGCTAGGTAATAACTCGAATCTGCATCAATATATATTGTTTCAGTAGGTCGTATGTGCTCTAGAGCTGGGGACTCCCCAGAAGTAAGAGGGAGGGATCCATTCTCAGTAGCGGCTCTGAAAAATGTTTGGAACCTAGAGCTCGTTTTGTAAACGCATAATGTGTTTAAGGATAATCTAAAAATGTGGCATACAATTGCATATCATCATTTAACGGTAAAAATAAACATCTTGTCGAAACTTACATTCCCAAGAGATTAACTCGTTTCAATGTACATGAATGTATTTGGATTATTAGACAATTGGATAGGTATCCCTCATTTTGAGAGGAAACTCCTATCCACGTAATCCCAGTTTTATCTTATGCTTTCCCCGGTTTTTGTATCTCCTATTTTTATGTTGTGGATGGTTTTAGTATTTCAGCACTTTTCGTCTTTTCGAAATATGTATACCACTATCTCATTTTTCTTCGGGTCGACCTTATACCAGATTATATATTCCACCTTCAGCCGACCGATAATTCCAATGCATTATTATTTCTAAGTAACACTTTAATCTATTTACGGTCAATTGTTTTGACCATTCATACGGAGAGCGGCAAGGTTAAGTTAATTTATTCCACTTGCAACAGCACTGTTTATCCCCACTCTGAGGTTTATTACGCATGCGTATGTCGCGTATCCTCAATTTCAAAATAGGTGGTATTTATAAACATTTTTATTAGCCGTCTTATATAAATATACTTCTGGTATTAAAAATTTATACTTAACTATTCCTGTTCCATATTTGTGAAATTATGGTCACTCTCGATAAAATCTTTACTAGCTATTTTATCTAAATCTTCAATATTATAGCTTCATCCTCATTTCGTGTGACTGTGATTTTGAATTTTAATCAACTTTATTCCTTGAACTTCTCTCTATTTTTTCATTAGTAAATGTCCTGGTCTATTATTTTCATCTTCATCATAGAATGGAAGTAATTTTAAGTCAGTCAACCAGTTACATATAGTGAAACAGTGCCATGCACAGCTAGCTCGTTTATCATCCAATTTGTTTATTTGTTTGCATCGCCACGTGAACCGCGTTGTATAACCACGTTCGATAGCGGAAAGTTACGTAACCGGGATCAACCTTAACATTGGCAACTGTACTTTCAACCAATCGTGATACATTTCAACTGGAAAATCTTCTTAACGCAGCTGGATTATATCCAGAAGCCACTTAATGCCTGTTGTCTATCTTGACACATATAATTCCATATCCACTTCTACGTATTGCATTATGTACAAGTGTAGTGTATATTTTATTTGTATCTAAATGTAATTCTTGCAAATTATACAAAATTGAAATATTTTTCAAAGTAGCTGTAAACTTTCTTGCAACGATTTGTTTAACCAAAGGTTTTAAATTTTCCCTTTGTAACATTGTTCTATTTTAGATATTATTCAATATATGGATAAATAAATAAATAAATTTTCATGAAAATATCTAAATTTTTTTGAGTATCATCAGTAATTTTCTTTATATATATATTCACTGCTGGACTCATTATCACAAATTATTTCGTGTAATTATTACAAATATTAATATAATAGAAAATATAAATTGCTCATTACTGCAACCGAAGAAAATATCATCCGTAGAGCCATTATCATTTGAAGAATTTAATACAGATACATGCAAGATAAACAATACAGATAAAACAATTGATAAGTTTTGTATAATGTATGTACCGGAACGCAGTTTCTTAGCAAACGCTAAAGTTTTACCGTCATGATACATATGTGTATTATTATTGACATACTTTTTTAAATGTATGAAACATTTTGGAATTGGGTTATTGTTTCCGTTTTGAAATGAAATTGAATCTACTTAGACCAGCGATATTACAAAATAGCACTGAGTTAAAGTTAACTGTTTTGAATAGGTAATGTGTAGGTGTGATGGACGTTAACTGGACGAGCCAATATTCTTATATCAGTAATTACATGCACAGTAGCATCTGCAATTATATAAGTGCCTTAAGTGTTGTCGTCGCCACTAACCGGTTTTAACTGCTTTTAATATAAATATAAGCGGGAATTTTCCACTCATTTTTATAGTACTCTACATTATCTATTAACATATGAATTTTGTCTTCTTTAATAGTAGCGTTTATTCTAATATCTAGTAAAACATTCCACTATTATTTCTTACTATGCATCGCAAGTCTTTATATTTAATTCCTTTTACTAAATAATATATATAAATTATGTATCTACAAACATTGTCTCTAAATAATTCGTTCCCTCTTTATTTTAAAAGCAAAAATAAATGTCATGGAAATATGTAACAATTTATACGATTATAACTATTTCAATTCAACTTCAAAGTAATTAAATGTCAGTTATTTTCTAACTGAAAATTTACTTCTTCACTAAAGTTATTATTCTCCATTGTTCATGTCCTTAGTGTAAGTAATGAGACTGTATGCAATTTCCTTCTGCGACTTCAAAGCAATACCCTTTTATGAAGTGAAATTTGAGCCGTCGTGCACTTCGTACTGGAAGTATTTGCGGTAATTACTACGATGATACCGGTAGATGACTAGCATCTACTTAGAAATAGAGACTCACTATATTTTATTTAGCGTGGACAATTTTTGTGTCTGTTACGGACACAAAATTATTATTTTCTTTCTTTATGCTTAGATTTATTTCTCAACGATTTCTTTTAATTTTAATAAAAAAATCTAAAAAGCTAACGCTTCTTTGTCTCATTAGCTAAAGCTGTATTTTTTTCCTGAACAAATATAAATATTTTTGGAACTTGTCGTTTATAAAAAAATTGCATTAAATATTATTGCAAAGAAACTGATAAGCACCGTATTTAATTCCAGCTTTTAATTTTTCTACATTTAGCTCTAATCTCGAAGCAACCTGACGTCATTGTTTTATTTTGGCGCTCCGCGAGCGCCTCACAAAAACTCACCAAATGTAGTCAACCTTGAACCCACACGATTGTATCGTTCTAACGAATTGCTGCTGCATTAAATGTGAGGTTCGACTGTTACGGATTCATTCTCGTTTTAAAGTACGAGCAACGGGTGTGTCGCAAAAGCGTTGCCTAGGTGTTCCGAGGCGCCATCGTAGCCCGTAGTAGATAGAGCCGTGCGCGCGCCACTTGCTCCGGTCCCCCTCCCGCGCCTGCCCCTGAGACCGGCCCCGGTCCCAGTTCGCCGCAACGCGTCAGTCCGGTCGCCCGCGTGTCGACACGACCATTGCAAGCCAACCTCTACCTCAAACACGCACAACCGTCGCAAACACGAAACGTCACAAAAACGGCGCCGTTACAACCGACGGCGGGGACTCTCGAGTCCCGCATACTACAAGCGCCGACACAAGTGGGAGCCATGCAAACAAAACTTATAAGTGCGAGTTACTCGTCCATCATGAACAAACAGGATCTGCTCAGAGAAGTCGTCGTCAAGTACATCGACTATTTCTACCCGGTGTGAGTACCTAGTTACGTATTACCTTTTCATCGTCTCTCGTTGCGGTGTCGCACTGCGGTTTCTTTACCACCGCTGTTACATTTTCGTGGTATAGAAAGAGTTTGCTTAATTACCGAACCGGTAAGTCGGTGAAGGCTCCACGGCAACATGTCTGGTTGCAGCCAGACGAACGGTTTCGATTGGTTGACGTCAGCGCCGCCTATTGGACCTAGACTTTGCCTTTACCTAAGTGCTGCTGTATTGATCCGCTGCACTAAACACCAAATCGTATTTCATATACAACGTAGTATATGTCCACTCTGTCTGAAATCAATATCGACCTCGACGACGCTTAGCTGTCCGTTGCCGCTGTGGCATTGATCTTTTATCGAGTTTTAACCTTCAAGTTTCAATTATAACCGATTTACTTAGTCGCTAACTTGTACATTTTTGGAGGTTTGTTTTTTCGAGCCGGGGTCGTTTAATCAGATTATAATAGTATGCAACGTTGGTACATACATTAATTTCCACGCTCTAAATTAACTTCTTAAATATTCCAATGTGTGCATTTCATTAATAAAATTATACCATATCTGTAGGTCGGGTCTCTATTTTGTTTCTTTAATAATAAAGTCATTCATAATAACTATTACGACCACGTTTCGTGAAAACCCAGGGAAAGCATCGTTGCGTGACCGTTTCGCGTGACAAACATTGGACTGACTTCAGTACGTTCCCCCAATGTCCCACTAATGTCCATTGTGTCCAATTCATTTTATTGTTCACGTCCCACCGAGCTGTGTGGTGCTTTACGATCGCCACATGAAATCAGCTGCACTTGAATTTTATTGTTTCACGTGACTGGATTTTATTGTCAGATTTTAAACGTCTAATAATTCTTGAAATGCCTGCCGTGCTAGCCGTCTACTCAATTTCTATTACCGTTCCACATGGTACGTACAGACGAATGCCTATCGATCGTTGCCACTCCATTTCCTCGGCTAATTGAAAGGAGCAGTAAAACGCTAATACAGCAGCATTGTGAAACGTAGCTGCGAGATGTAACGGTCGATCGTCGTGAGCCACCGGCACCGGCCATGTCGAAATCGACAACACTAGAGCCGTCGATTTCCCTTCGACGACCTTGGGCGGCGGCGCAGATCGCTCGCCTCGCGATAAACAATAGTATACCGCACTGCAGGCACGATAATGCCGCTAATCTGTTTCTATGTATGTTAATACGTTATTCATTCGCACGCGAACATCGTGTGACATACGACTGGCAATCGTTGACAGTGATACAGTCATTTACAATTACCTCGATGATGACCACTCAGTACACACTAATGATTTCGATATAATTTAGCAAGTAATTGATGCAACGTGTCTTAATGAAAATGTTTCACAAGATTTCATTAATTTTATCGAAATCATTTAGACCATCATAACAAAGAGTTGCATAGCGCCCTATTAGTGAGTAATGCTCGTATTGAATTTTCATGAGACCGAATATATATTCCGTGACCTTTGTTCCCAAGTACTATTGTCTTTTCGTACGTCGTAATATATGAATCACACATATTTGAATATTTTTATGTTTTACATCAAATCATTATATTTTGTATGATTAATTGACAGAAGATATCTAAAGGATCATGCTTCCGTCATTCACTCAAATTAATTCATTACACAACGAAAGTTTTGTTGGCTGATAAATAGTGAGAGTAGCTTTTTGACTACATCCTGGTGTCAACTTATATATGTACGTGGGCGGACAGAAGTAATATTAACCAAGTAAAAAACAATGAATCAGATTCAAAACATTTTTTGCAGATGCGTTTTGATAACAACTTCTCATTAAACATGATTCGCAAAGTTTACGTCCCGCGCACTATTTTTGATGCCGGTCAACGAATTGTATTACTCAGAAACCTATTCTGGACCTCATCCAGTAGTCGTAAGTGAATTGTAAACATGTCGATAAATTATTTAACGCCTCGCGGGTTTTCATCTTTATTGACGACTTTTTACGCTGGTAGCATAAAGCACATATCAAACAATCCTGACCGGCCAATACCTCCTCGGTCGTAAAGACGGGTCTTTGAATTGTTTTAGCATTCAAAAGTTGTTTGGTAATTGAGCGAGCGCGCTCGCGTCTCGTTCTGTTAGGCGCTATTTCTGGCGGCCGATGACAGCGGAATGTATATGACGAAGGCATAAAACAACTTGTTTTTGCACAGTTTTATCAAAAGATCTTTAAAACAGGAACCAGCTCGTGAGGGCTTTGTTTCGATGTATTATCGATGCCTTGTTATAGGATAAACACACGTGTGTGGTAACAAAACACTTATCTCGCCATTGTTGCTTCGTCTCCGTTTACTTAACCCCTCGGGAATTGTGATTTTAAACTTCCGATAGACAAGTGTCAATACCCTAATAAACTTCATCTCCTTCAATTTATTTACAGCAAAAGTTGAGCCATAAATGTGTGAGTAGTTACAGAGCCTGTTTCAAAAATTTATGTAGTTAAGTATTTTGAAATACTTAACATTACTTTGTTGATTGACAGTGTGAATCCGGCCGCGGTTCGCGGAGAAGATATATTTGGCAACAAACCGTCTCTCGCTCACTGTTCTTTAAGTCACGCCAATCATCTTTTTATAGCACACACAGTTTCGCAAATACAAAAAAAAACGTATTGAAAAATTTCATTATGCTTCTATGTATAATCAAAAATGCTTTATTTTATTCAAGGATGTATATCTGTTAAGAACATGTTTGTAGGTGTGTTGTTTTATTATAATTCTGAGTTTTTGGACTCGAAATTGGTATTTAGAAATATTGTTTCATTTAAAATTTTTAGATTTCCATCTTCGGGTAATTCGATGGATGCCTTTATTGTTTATTATTGACACAATGTCGTCATCGTTGCCAAATGCTTTCTCCTTTTCTCGATTTCGCTTCTTGTGTCGCCTTTTTCATGTGCGACGTTACCACGTACAATTTCGTCCACATCCAGACTTGCGTAATCATTGAAAAAAAACTAAACTTGTTTTCGGTGACTTGAGAGAAAGCCAATTTGTATCTTTATTCGCGTGTCACCATGAGAGTTTAGGTTTCAAAGATTGTCGATCGATATGCGATAGTAACTCTATGTTAACGACTAGGTGCGTATCCATCTCGCACCACAATTTACATAAGGGCCTCGCATGTGACATTGCTGACAAAGGGCCGAAGTTGCATCGAGTACGCGGTCTTGTGGTCCGTGAGCGTTATCCAATACCTGAAAGTTCAGTAATGAACTGGTCGAAATCGATCCGCGACCGCCACGTTCTCAACGCTCCAATGAGTTCAACTTTAACTCCGTGCTGTTCACATCACTGACGCGGCACGGAATCCGAGTCCGGAGAAAGTCATGTACGTAGCCGTACGTCGTGCTACATACTAGCTACCGGATGATTACAAGAGCGAGATTGGATCATAATGGGTAAGTCCGGCAATAGTCGGCGATAATGGCATCTTCGGACGCCGCGAACTAGACTGTATCGTCATTATACGCCTGCACGTGGTCGTACTTTACGCGTTATTATTTTTTCTGCGCTTTTGTTTCGACCAGTTTGTTTTCCCGTATCGTAACCGGAAATGTTATCGATAAAGAAACGAGATGTTTGAAAACCTCTCCCGCATTTTATGATGTACATGTCTGCAGCTCCTTTCTCTTGTATTTGCATTCAAGCCTGACAAGTGGCGTCTCTGAAAGGTCGGACAGCTTTTGAAATTCCATCCATTTCTGTCATGAGCAGCGTAGAGTGACATGTGTTTGGCGTGTGCAAATTTCTCGAATGCTTGCACGGTTCATAATTCAAAGCGAAAAAATATATCTTATTTTCTACATTATTTTTATTTATTTACAAGTAGATTTCCACAGTTCAATGAACATTTTCCACGTGATCAATTCATTAGGTATAGGTACGCTAATTGCAAAGAATCAAAATGCTTGAGTTAGTTCGTCGGTTCTGATCTTTTTATTGTTTCGTCCATCGTCTGTGTTTATAAATAAATGCATATTTTTGTATCTGCCTTGCAATCGACTGTGGAGGCTGGAATGGAGTGTTATGGGTAAGCTATAATTAATCTCGATTAATATTTATTCCCGTGAAAGTATCCATGAAATTGGCATATGCATGCATTCCTAAGCGATTGCGATATGCGATAAATGAATCAAACGAATAAACTTAACGGAAAGGTGACTTTAAGAACAAGCGTGAAAGTAAAAAATAAAAGTGTTATTTTCAGACGTCCTTATAATAAAGGACTTCTAACATCTATTTACAACACTTGAATAATTTTACTCTTGACAGTTGAAGCTGTAATACATGAGTGGTATAAATTTTGAACTTGCACTGGGAGTCCGCATAAGAATTAGGAAAACAGTTGAACTCGACGTCTTGTGAAAACCTGTTGTTTCAAAGATATCATCAACGATGTGACAACTATGACTTGATCAGAGACAACAACCAAGTACTAAAACCTTCTGATTTTTCTACTTTTAATTTTTCCAATGTAACTCAGCACGATGATAACACAGTTATTGTACATGTTTCTGACTTCGCTACAAAACATTTGAATAGAAAGGTGTTCTATAACGCATTCTGAATGTAACAAAGGAACTATAATTAACTGCAATTTCCACGTTTCGGAGAGGAGGTGCCAATTCGTTACGATCATGTTTATTTACTTCGGAAACGGCCTAATTGTATGAGAAATTATATATGCGTTTACGCATAGATATACGTGCAGATCTTTTCTATTTACCCGGACGCGGGTGTGTCCGTGCATGAATATGTCCGTGCATTTAACGAGAGGTACTTAGTACTCAGTGTTCGCACAGGACCACACAAAGCGACGCCGGTTGTCGAATTTTCGCAAGTAAATGCTGAACACATAATTACTAAAAACAGCAATGTAAACAAATTGCATCTATTTTGTTCTATATCTAGCGATGCTAAGTTGTTGACATGTATTTTTATTTGTATTTCGATATACATAGATACATTAATTAATTATAATTTAAACTGGGTCCAATAGATACAAACTTTTAGTACGTATCTTTTTCGGTCCTTTAAATTTAAATGAGATCAAACAAAAAGTATGCTCGGTAATATCAAATATCAAAAACGATTAATAAATGACGAAATGATGCAATAACAACCATAAAAAATAAAACTGACTAGAGAACTAATGCCATTTCGGCATGGCCGTCAAAATGATAAAAAATTTAATTAACAATTAAATTTAAAGCCAAATTCACCGCACAAATTAAAATTGTCTATTAAGAAGTCATTAAAAAACTTTAAACAAAAAATATTGTTAATCTTTAAAATATCTTTCTAACAAGATATCAATCAGAAATATAAACGAGTATTTTTTTCTAAATGAATAATTAATATCAATGTTTTTATTACTATAATATTGAGCCTAATTAATCTATTTCTCCAGTAGATTTATAACTGTATTAATCCGTAAGCAGGGTACTTGTTTGCCAAATGACCTGACATCTACAATCAAGGTTCCCTCACCTTGTTTATGTGTGACGAGATGCAATAAAGATGCTGGCCCCAAGCCAGAGATGAAGATACTAGATCTAGGGTTAAGTGTTTCAAAACGTGTAGCGAAAACTCTAATATATTATCTATACTTGGGTTTATAGA
Organism: Phocides pigmalion okeechobee; assembly: GCA_018251015.1. Taxonomy (NCBI): domain Eukaryota; kingdom Metazoa; phylum Arthropoda; class Insecta; order Lepidoptera; family Hesperiidae; genus Phocides; species Phocides pigmalion. The sequence continues at coordinate 16,996 of DWON01001471.1, forward strand.
TTGTTTGTTTTGTGTTTCGTATTCGTTAGTAAGAGTTTGAAGCAACCTTTGATATATCGTTATAAATAGGTCGTTGAGTTCGAATTGGCAAATACCACTACCCTCATAATCCACCATAAAGCAGTTTTTCTGTGTTTATTGGAGAAATGTTGCGGGATTAGAAATATCAACGCATATTAAACCTCAGGATAGGATAGTACTTCAATACTGTTTGATGCTATTGATGTATATACTAGATGGTGATCTGCACGTTCGTATGTTACTTTTTTAAATTAAAAATATTAACAAAGTATTGGATTTTAATAGTTTTATTTGATTCAGTAACTAATTGAAGCATTTCTTTGTTTACAGCGCATCGGGCACAAGCGCCGTGGCCATCGACAACAAGATCGAGCAAGCTATGGTGAGTACAAAATACTATTCTTCATTATCAAATATTTCTAATGATATTATTATCAGTCCAGGGTTCGAACCTTTCAAATTTTCCTTAAAAGACGTACATCTCAGATTTTTAGAAATGATGTTTTTGCAGTTATCCTTATGCCATTTGGAGATAAAAGTTTTTAAAATCGCAATATTTATTTAGGTAAAACATGAAAATGATTTTTTTTCAAGTTTTACCTTAATTAATATTAAAATTGCGTTGAACTAAAAGTTAAGTAAAACATATAAAGCTGAAATTTAGTAAAAAAATATGTGTAATTAGACCTTAACATCTACGATCGCCTTACATATACATATACGCGTTAAAAATGGCTGTTGACAGTATACATGGCAAAATTTGTGCTAATAGTGTTCAATGAACTTTGTATCTAGATGAAATACTATCGTTGGTGAAGGTTAATGTGCGAATCTGCTCGCAGTGACTAAGATTATGATGGTTGTACTCCTTTTAGAAATATCTTTAAACATTACTTTTCTATCTGATTCCAAGCTAATTTTCTTTGTAATTCAACTATTGATTTTTTTTCCTAAAGCAAATTTATATCTTTAAGATTGAGTAACGAAAGTTTAAAAAAATCGTTAGTTAGCAAATATTAAAATATAAAACAAATTATTTGATAGCTTTATTAAACACATTGGTCTATAGCAATGAGACATATATAGCTGCTTAATGACTACTAAAATTTGCTACTAAAATAATTGTTGTAGTCGATTTAGAAATATTATTCATGTAGAGTTAAGCACGAAGACTCTTCTGTATTGTAACTGTATATGTCCACGAACGGCAGCGACCATTTAACATAAGTAGATGTATTTACTACTTCCATTCCGTACAAAAATTTACAGCCCAGACATATGTATTTCCATATTATCGTTTTAATGCGTTGTCTTCCAAATAATTAATTAAACTTTGCCATTTTCTTCTCGCTTTCACTTAAATCGTTTTACGTTACTATCAAAACAGTAAATTTCTATACACTACTTATGAGTGCAAACCAGGATCTTCCGGCTAGAAATTTGTCGTTAGTCGGCGTTAATTACTCGCCCAACTATCTACGCCATCTAGGTATCATGTATCAGTGGAAAGTTGCTCGTGTCATTATGAATTACACTTGTGACCTGGACAACCTAACCTTCATTATTCACTACGCGGCTCGCCACTCTCAATATACTCTCTCCCGCTTTTAAATTGTCACTAAGCATTATTTGTAGCCTTTCAACGTGTTTGCTATGTCGGCATTTAATTTATAATTTCATTACATATAATTATTTGCTTTAGTGTTGTGTATCTTGTCATGTTTCCATCTCTCACGTGCATTCTCCTTTGATGAATATACTGTTGATGACTTGGATGATAATCTTATGATAGCTTTTCCCTCCGCAGCGTATGTTTCGTTAGAGGTAACAAATACAAAGGTTACGTTTAAAGAGCCTCTATGAGTACATTCTGGTATAAATGTTTCTTATATATTTTTTATTATCGTCATGACACTTACATGCCCTTTCTAATTATAACTGCTCTCATTCGCTGTCCGATAACGGTCGACCAGATTATTAACTTTACGCAACCAGATATGATAGGCGGATCGTAACAACCAATTATCGTAATCGCGCCCTATCGGTCGAACTCTGCTTTATCTAAAACACTTAATCTATTAAGGAAATTGTGTACACCATTTTAGCACATTTGGAAATTGAACACCAGAGGAATAAGCATGATGAATAGTAAAATAATGGAATGAAACAGTGGATTCAAGTCAGAACAAAAGTTGAGCATATAACAATGGTAATGTAAATGATGAGTATAATAGAATTGACATGTTTAATGCGATTTATGTAAATAACATAACAAACCTCAAGGTTGATTCACATATAGATGAACAAACAACTATCAGTCACTTAGTTACTTTAGTGCGGCAAGTGGCGCAGTATTTACTTATGTCGCCGTTATGGTAATTATTCATAAATATAGAAAATTACGGTCTTTTTACCGAACGTGACTTAAATGTTTACCGCTTGATTAATAAATAACAATTTATTTTTAAAATATGGCTGAACATTGTGATCATAACGCAATTCCGTAGATAAGAGTTGGCAAAGGCAAATAGAAATATGATCAATGACTCTAATTTGTACACTATGGATAAAATTAAAACCCATATTTTATTCTAACCATTTATTTATTTTAAGCAACACAAGTTGCAAATTTACAGCTTTCGCCAAATATTTCTTTTGAAATATAATATTCAAACATAAAAGATTGTATAAATGCAGAAATTTTGTTTGCCAAACGTTTGCATCTAAGAGCTAATAGATTTAAGATTACAACAATAAGTCCATACAAACCAATAAAAAGCATAATGTGGCAACTTATAATGCAAATGTATCAAAGATGATGTCTAACAAGAAATGGCTTTTAAAAACCAAATTAAATTGATTGCCTGTAGTAATACAATGTTGCCCAATATAATGTTTGTGGTCCAACAGAATGGTATATCATTCTGTCGCGACAGATCCAATTTGTGATTCGTGCATTTGAAAAATTTATTGCATGTTTGCTTGCATTAATGTCCTGATTTGGCAATGTTTTAAAAGTTTCATTATAGGAATGCGTAATAATGATAAAGTAAAACATAAGTAAATATGCAGAACGTAAACATGAAATCTGTATTTGTGTCGTTATACGTACCTACTGCCCCACTGCTGGGCGTTGACCTCTCAATTATCTGCACTATTAAGGGTAATGGACTTAATCGCTGACATATTTGTGTGATCAAAACTTGAAACTTGTTTACCAAAAGCGCATGTATTGCTTCGTTGAATTGTACCAGTACTTTGTGTCTTATTTGTATCTTATTATCGTCGATCAGATTAAAATATATTTGCTCTTGATCTAAACAAGTACCATTTACATCTAAAAGTCTTAGCATCATTTATCAAGCCCAAACGTATCATGCACTTCAACTAAGTGCGTCTTTTCATTAGATCGCATGACCGCCGATGCCGTGTCAGTCGGCCGTGCAAGTTCCGTGTGTCTGATGCTAGAGATTCTAGGAACACCATATACAGCCATCTGTAAAAACACCACGTCCCATTTGTTGGAAAGCGCCGCGATTGGTAGTAAACGGACTCATCTTGGCTTCGAGGAAAATTTCTCAATTCATGTTGTTAGACTTGCCTTTAGATCTCCGCTTTATTCTCTAACCACGTTTGATTATGTTTGATTATCCTTTTGATCTTTGTACGCTAAAGATTGAAAAGTATTGATGGAAAGTAGCCAAACCTGCCATATTCAAGGTGGCTTAAATTTAATGAATAGTAAATACACGATAGACTTGCACACCTCTGAGAATATTGTTTATTTTCGCTCGTAGTCTTACTTATCGTTAAAGCAATTGGTAATTTATGTCTAATACATACATTACTTTACCATTTTGCTATCAGTGCTTAATCAAAAATATCTAAGATTGACGTTATCTAAAAGAATCGCTTAACTTGTCCGCAACTTTTTTCTTATTTCACGCTCATTAAATATATGTTGTCACATGTTTACACATATGACTGACCGTTATACAAGACGTTAGCCGCGGGCAATATCATTGTATAATGACTTGAATATGGAGCTTCTAGTTTACGGGACAGCTAAGACGTGGACAAGTAAACTGTCCGTATTATCAACGTCTTTGAATAAATGTAAGTGGGTATTAACGATCGTGTGAGTCGTTTTAATGTCGCAACTGTAAAGTTTCATAACTAGTTATTGAATTCGTACTCCAAGTACTAAGTCCAAACTAATAGCCACGTAGACAAGTGAAATACGTTGCATCTTAATGCCTTTTGTGTTTTCAAGCAATAATGAAAATGTAGTTTCGGTTAAATAGCACTTAAAGTAACGGCTTTCCTTATATACGATGACAATTAACTTTGAAGAGTAAAATAGTGTCTATCAAATACAATCTTTTACAGATAAAGAGCTAAAGAAACTTGCTTAAATCTTTTCAAATTCCACTAATTACTTTGATGCAACTAAACAAATTACGACAATTTATGAGCAGACAATATTCGGTCACGTGTCGTAGTTAGAAAATACATTCGATATTTTTAAATACGCGAATAAATAAACGAGGCTAATGGCCAGTTATGAAAAACACTAGAACATTGTGAATTTAAGTAGGGCGCTAAGAATACTTTTGCGTAGAAAATACAAATACTGATAGTGCAAGTTATAGACGCGTGCGTAGATTTCGATATAGTTTTTCTGTTGCCAATAATATCTTACTACATTCTGGTCATTTAGCATTGGTAATTTTATTAAATTTGCTAATAATGCTATATGGAATGTACAATGAATTTGTTTATATACATTCTTAACACTATCTTTCTTTACATTTTATTTATTAGTAAATTAAATTTATGTTGTATGAAATATGTTTTATTCGTTATTTTTACTTTAATTTAATGTTAATAATATTGTTTATTAATAATTAAATTGGTATCTAAAGTAAATATAGTGTTACAATAAAGATAAATAAAATCGTTTGCATAATAAATGACCACATGTAAAAAATTCTTATAAAATTGATGTTTCTTACTTTGTTTTGTGTGCAAAATTATTGTAGTTATCCTTTTACTAACTATCTCTAACGTCGCTAATTGGACCAATTTATTGAATTGTATATTATCACATGTTATTTCAATGTACTCTAAGACCGGCACGATTGGAAGCAGGTCGCCACGTCTGGAAGCATATGTTTTTTTTTAAACATGTCCCTTATCTATTTATACATCGGGTTTGGTACAGTTGTTGCGTAAGGACGCAATCTCCGGAGACTCGCAACGTGATTATAATAGTAATGCTCCAGCTACATAACAGTGTTAGTAAATCTTGAACGCTAATGGAATCGATAAATTGCTTCCTCATTTTCAGCCGCATGGAAACATCAATTTTCACCGAGACTTTTGTTTTTGCCCATAACTTCACTACACTTTCACATGTCACTTCCACCTCTCTCTTGTATTTTGCAGTCACCTTGTTTCATTTAACCCTTTACCGTTACATCCATGTTTAATGATTCTATCTCTTGGGAAGTGACGATGTTTCTACAATAATATCATTGTAGAAAGTCCTTTATTAAAAAATATGGCTTAAGAATTTTAAAGTAGATTTTTGGATTCAAACATATTTTATTCATATAATGTTTTATATTATTTGCGTCATCGTCATCTACAAAGGATTTTGACGAGGGCACTTCCTAACGGCACTTCACTTTAATGAGTGCTTAAAATTCAAAGCAGATATATATAATACATTTATAGTCAAGTGTTACGAGTTTGTCCCAATGCTGCATACAACTGTGTTATTATTATAGCCATTATCACACTTATGATTGAAATCAGTTACTTCAGTCGCATTTTTGTTACTTTACTTCTATTTATATTCTCATTCACTTTGAATTACCTCCCTTATGTTCTGAAATCATGATCGTGTTTCAATTTTCACGTAATGCATCTCAGCATCTGTTAAGTTTCCCATTTGATAGGTTCGTGATTGCAATTGGGATTCATAGTTGTACGCTATTGGTCTCGTCTTGCTTCGTCTCTATAATTAGCATCCGCAGATGGCCTCAAGCGATTGACCCCAATCCGGCTCTAATGCCCACAACCATCGCTTCATGATATTTTTATCACTCCCATGTTCAACACGCTCGTGTGATTTTTGTTTCCCCTATAATGGACTTACTTTGATGTTGTTACCTCGGCCGCGTTGTTTACAATTTTACGCACGAATGATATCTCATTTAAATTTATCCCCTTATTATTCATCACTTTTTATATGCACCAGTCTATATCTTGGATTTCTATTTTTGTTACTGATTACCAATCGTTATCTAACTCTTTTGTCAGCTTTTGTAACCCACTTTGCTAGTAAATATTTATGAACTTTATCGAACACCTAAATAAGGTATCGCGATATCACTAGCAGATATTGCAGATTAACTGATTATAAGCTTAAGTCTTATCGCTTGTATATTATACGACATTGGTTTTTGGGCAAACATATTAATTACCACAAAGGCTTGTAACACCTTTGTGGTAATCATGAATACAACGGTCTTGCGTAACAAAAGTAATTACTTATCATGGATGCGTGTTATAAAACGCTATTGTTGCTTCATGTATTGTGTGCTACGTTAACTTCTTCGTAATATTTAAATGCTCAAACAAAATTTGAATTCATAATGTAATGAAAAAAAAACACATGAACAGTGGTTCACCTTGAGATACGCCATGATATGCGGTTCTCGATAACATCGGTGGTAAAACTGGTGTTGTATTTCGTTGCGAATACCGTGGTACATTCGTCCGTGTTGTAAGATCTCGTCTCCGCTTTCGGCGTGTTACGTCATCGTAGTTATGTTTACCCGAGTTTCACCCAATTGATGCTTAAAATCCACAGCTCACGCTACTGACCCGATTTCGAACAGCTGTACACGCGTTGCGTTAAACCCTCCTTTTATTCCATTTCTTTGATCACTAGTCACGCCGCTTAGTAATGTGTCATGTTTGCTTATGCCACAGTATTATTTTCTTTGTTTACCGACTTAACAGCCATGATATCAAATACTATGGTGTATATTTGTAATTGGAGATCGGGTTGATCGGAATTCGTCTAATATCTTAAGTTTGGCTATTTATAATATTACATCACATTTTCGGAAATATTAAAGGTGGTAGAGCCATTAGAGCTCGCCCGGGGCGGCACCACCGCTACCCTCATAACCTGCCGTAAAGCAACGTATTCTTCATGTATTGTGTTTCGGTTGGGGAGGTGTGGTTGCCGGATACACATTATTGGAGGC
>DWON01001472.1:0-24292 GCA_018251015.1 Phocides pigmalion okeechobee
GATGTTAAGTAGTCGCAGCCCATAGACATCCACGTACAACCACAAACACGACTGAAATCCTATCTGGGCTCGAACGTTAATGCGTTGCTACTCTAGAGGAATAACATGGTCGCCTCGCTTCAAAGTGTAGCCGGCAACCGCACCTCTCCAACCGAAATATAAGTAATGCTTTACGGCGGATTATGAGGGCGGCGGTGGTACCTTCTCGGTCGAACTATAGTTCTCCCACCTTTGAACATTGCATGTGAACATTTTATAACTATATGTATAATCCACAATGAAGTGAGCTAGGCAATTCTACGATATTCAGCGCTTCACTACATTTGTCTCGTGTCGAGACTTTCTCTGTTAATATTACAGTAGAATCAAATTACGTAACTCGATTGCGAGAACATGTTGGGGGAAGGGTGCTGTTATGCGGAATATGCTACGAAATGTCTATGCGTGAATATTTAATGTAAAGTTATTTATGTATAAGGACAGTTATTCGCTTCAGATATGTAGATGAATCGCGTATAAAGAAAAACAATAGTATAACAAATACAGCGTAAGGAATAGATATCGTTAGCATCTGTATCAATACCAATTTTTTGAGTTTATACTTTATGGTATCAACATTTTATGGTATATAATTTGTGCTATGTAAAATTAAAATTATAAAAGCTTGTATGGTGTATGTGAAAGTGTGTAACCGCTACTACGATACTTAATCAAATTTTCATGGGCTTCCAAATTTTTAACGATATTGTATCTTCAGTAGTTACTTAATACTTTTTTAATGAGTAGAAAACGAACATGCAAACCACCCGATATTAAGTAGTTGCAGCCCATAGACATCCACGTACAAGCACAAACCCGACTCAAATCCTATCTGAGCTAGAACGTAGATACGTTGCTTCTCTTGAGGGCTAAGATGGTCGCCTCGCTTCAAAGTGTAGCTGGCAACCTCACCTCTCCAACCGAAACACAAACAATGCTCTATGGGGGATTATGAGGGCGGGGGTAGTACTTCCCCGGTCGAACTATAGTTTTTCCACCTTGAGATTATTAATAATATTGATTTTCTCCATCAAAAGTCGTATTGATGGAGAAAATCAAAAAGTATTCAACAGCCGAATGGAGGTTTTACTACCATTTCTTGAAACATGTTTATTTTAAGCTTACTTCCAAATTTGGTTGTTAGAATATTAGAAATAGGTTACACGAATTTCTCACTAAATTTAAGCAGTATCCTTATTTCCTATTAAGGGCAACTATTAAGGACATACTATTTCTCGAATATCTATACTTAGTAAGTTCCATTATATTTTAGGGTGCCTTAAAGAGACCTTACGGGTCATACTCGTGCTTAGCCAGGGCAGGGATCATTTCAACACTAATGCCAGGGATATTAAAACACTCATGATAATTATATATACACGTCAACATCTGCTCATTTTATGCTTCAAGGTCAATTTACCCATTAGGTACTAAACTCATATAATTAAAGTCTATAATTTGCTATCTTAAATCGGTGAGTAATTAAAGCATTATATTTTCTGTCACATAGTTTCAAGGTGGGAGAACTATAATTCGACCGGGAAGGTAGCACCGCCGCCCTCATAATCCGCAGTAAAGCATTACTTGTGTTTCAGTTGGAGAGGCGCGGTTGCCGGCTGCACTTTGAAGCGAGGCGAACATCTTAGTCCTCAGGAGTAGCAACGTACCTACGTTCGAGTTCAGATAGGATCTCAGTCGTGTTTGTGGTTGTACGTGGATGTCTATGGGCTACGACTACTTAACATCAGGTTGTTTGCATGCTGGTTTGCTATTCTTTTCACATAAAATAAACATAATTAAGCTCTATGATATCATTTTTGTAAATGAATAAAAAATTAATAAAGCATTTTTACTAAGGGATCGAAATAACCCGCGATTATTTTTACTATATGGTAAAACCTTTTATGTTCGACAAGGAAGGTACAATAGAAAATGTTCTAATGTGAAGCTATTATTATATTTCACAAGAAAGTAGTGATCGGTTTCTTACGTGGCTGTGGCTCCAGAGTGACTAGGCCTCTGATCGACATCAACCGGGACACTGGTTCTGTATGGAGTTTGTTACAAATCTCGTTGGGACGCAGTGACCACTTACGAACGTAAGAACGGCATGCTCGTTAACTACTCCAAAATATTTTAACTTCAAAATTTATTTACATTTTAATTACAATAACGAAAATTTTTGAACTAATTATAATAAAAGTAAAACCTAAACAATCTAAAGGGAGTCTGTGCCCATGCGGCATGGTGCCAAGAACAATAGCCGCGTCGAATAGCAATTGCCAAACTCCAAAATCATTTTGAAGTCAATAAGTTACATTTATTAAGAGACGTAGTATTATTTTCGAAAGGATTTTTGTTAAGCACCTGGCTTGTAGTTATATAAAACGTAATATACCCATTTTCAAGTTAAAGACTTCAATAAATAAATATAAATAAATTATATACAAGAGTCGTAGCCGTATTTTCTAAAGTATCTTTCTTCGAGGACATGGCTTGTAATTATATAAAATGAATTTTCCATTTAAATTTTATTTGGTGATTTTAACTACAAAATAAGATACGGCTCGGTTAACCGCAGAGATCGGATTCAATTTAATCCGGGAGTGTTTAATAAAAATATATTATCAGATTACTTTCATTTCCAGTTTGTATTCCTATTGCTTCGCGATTTTTATTTGTTTATTCATGATCTGCGTGGTACACTGGTCACCATTCTGGTCTATTAGGCATAGGTTTCAGAAACCTGAACTTGAACCATATTGTAAAAGGCAGTCAAATTATGAATTAAACTTCTATGAGCTTCCACGTAGATGCGTTGCTACTCATGGTGGCTAAACGGTCATCTCGTTTGAATGTGTCGGCAATCACGCTTTTCCACCTATAACGTATGATTTATGATTCACGGTAGATTATGAGGGGCCTGTGGCTCAGTCGATCTATAGGTCTATCAACTGTCTAAATAGAAAATTTCATAAGAACGTTGAATTATATACTGTTAAAATTAAATCTAGTCAAAGGAAAGAATAAAAATCTGGCAAGCACTTCGCGGAGAGTATTTTCAAGTTAATTCAACCTAAAATACTGCTTTTATGGACCATAAATATTCTAGATCACTTCCTTTTCTCAAAGACCGTTGAAAAGAAAAAGGCTCATACTTTTCCGCCTATCTCAGCCTAATTAATTTTCTTTTACCTTCCATTTCATTTGCAGGCGCTTCGGAGCAATTATATTAAAACAAGTTACTTGAATAGGTACAAGGAAACGTTTAAGCTGTCAAGTAAGTATTAAAATTATTTGTCGGCATTTATTTTGCTTCCTCATAAATTAAACATTTTCATGAGTATTTGTAATATTTAATTTATTTATACCATGAAAAAAGTTGATTAGAATGCTGACCCCATTTTTTAAACAGTGGACCTACTGGAGGTCAAGTGAGGATAAGGTAGGTTCGAAGAGGCCGAACCTTGCTGGTAGTCCAGCAGACTCGCAAGTATGCAAGAGCGAACCCGTGACTGTGCCCCACGATGAAGCGGTGGAAAACCTCTCCGTTGGCCCTATGGTGGAAGGTACTCGTTCCTATATTTCCCGACGTAAAATTTGTTACTTAATATTCCGAGATTGTAAAAAATATTTCAAATTGAAATCACGTAAAATACTATGGACTCCGTATTGGCTATTATACGCCTTTCCGTTAAGCAATCAAATCAATCGCTCAAGTGCCTTTGAAAGGGAAAGAAATGAATATTTAAAATTTTCTTACTGCGAGTCCACAATACTTCCCTATAATGTCGTTAGGACATTTCTTGGACCTATTCAAATCTTTTTGATTATCGAAAAAGAAGCTTTAAAGTTTGTTAGTACTGATTAGTTTAATAAATTTTGAATAGTGTAATAAGTAAATTTACTGATATTATATTTAAATTAAATTAGAGCTGGCACTTACCTCGGTCAAAGAATTAGCTTAGCTATTCAACGAGGTAATGTTGTCAGTTTTCTGGGAACTCGTCCCAAAACAGTAATGTGGATGCAGTATTTTATTTCTAAATTTCTTTTTTTGTTATTATAATTATGGTTACAATTTTGTTCTTTTTATAATTTAATATAGTTTAGATTAGGCTTTATTATAGTTCGTTTTGAGGTATTTTATTTAACATTTATAATTATAATATACATAAATATGTCAATGGTAAAAATTAGTCCTTGGTAGATACAAATTTCCAACAAAATTTCCTTTAATTTCTTTAATGACATTTTACTAGGGCTGAATTCAAGAAATATGTTTTAAGTCGGATTGTACAATTTAACTTTTTAATATGTATCGTTAATATATTTACAATGTTGAAAAACTTAAAACTAATTATAATTAAAGCCTTACCTAAAAAAATCTAAAGGGAGTCGTTGTGCCAAGAACTAGCTGTAATAATTTTACTTAATTTATTTGTATGCAATTTTGTACTTTTCTATTATATATTTGTAGGTAAAGTAAGTGGGGTCTAAACCATTGTTTGTTAGCCATTTTAATGTTATGAAAATACCAAAAATATTAAACAAAAATCTTTGCGACACCATCACAATAAAATTGTAATCATTTAATAATTTTTTGTTAGTGTGAATACGCTGTGTGGTTGTTGTATTCAACAACCACACAGTGATGAAAACTTAAAAAGAAATCGTTACTCGTAAATAATTCAAATTATTATTAATTGTAAGAATGCTTTTGATTATAACAAAAGCTAACTGTCACATTTGTTAGTTAATGTTAATGGTCAAACATTTTAAACAAAGTAAGCTATAAGTTAATTTTTCATGTTGTTGTACAAGAAAAATGTACATAGTAATACTTAATTTTTTTTATTAAATTAATTCTTCAAATAAACGAATATTTTGTATTATGTTTTGAACAGTTTATAAACCTTCACAGTAATAAACGCGACCTTTTCAGGTGTCCGGAGCTCAAGGTTTAAAAATGATCGAAACTTTTCAAGGTTTTCTCTAAACATTATGTAAACATCGAGTGTCGAGGTAGTTCCATCCACATCCACTTCTGTTTAAGTATACAAATAAATTGTGTTCCACCGCTGGGACGTTAGTCGAACAATAACATGTAAACTTCGATACCACACATCCTCTTTACTGCAGTTCTATAAAATAAATAACCAGCTTTATTTCGCTTCGGCCCCTGGAGTGCTGTTCGAAACCTTTTGTTAGATTCTTCGCTCGAAGTTCGTGTATTGAAAATTTCTTACAAACATGTTGAGGGTGTAAATGATGCGTTTGTTTTAAAATGACACGTAATTGTTATTAGGAAAATGAAATTGACGTGCGCACATGCTTTTATGTTAAAGTGTATGATGGACGCGTTTGAGTGCGCGTGTCTCTGTGCATGTGTCTGTGTGTCTGCATCTGCGTGTGTATGTGTATGCACGTGTGGTTGTTTGTGTTTACGTGAAAATTGGCAAAGATATGGTATATATTCAATTCTTTAATGGTATATATCAATTCTTTAATTAGTTTTTTAATATTTTCAAGTCTTGAGTGACATGTATTGATTACAACCGGGACCGATTTAACATGTCCTCCAAAGCAATTTCGCCACTAAGATCACATTAAAGCTTGGCCGACGTTGGTTAACTTTACCAATCGTCTACGACATACATAAAGTAGGAGCAAAAGCGGTCTTTACTGAATTTATACATACAGTATGTTATTTTATTAATTCCCGTGTAAACCGCAGGTTGGTGGCGACGTAAGACACTTATTTCCCTAAGCGAAGGGTTATCTAACGATGTAAATTCTACCGTTGACAATGTCTCGCAGCGTGTTGCAATTTTCCTCTACTTTTCCTTTATCATATACGTCCGCTCACCACTTTATTTAATGGTGACTTCACGGGCTATGAAAATTGTTACAGTCTTGATATAAATGCAATATTGAATATTCATTTTAAGGATTTTATAAGGGCCTACACGGCGTTCACCATATCGGTTTGTATCGCAGAGGTTTCCTGATTTGATTACTTTATATCTGATCTGATCACGTCTGGGTGCGTGTATGCATGGCTATGTGTATTCATAGTATCCACGACGAAAATATTTTTTGATTTATTATGTATATTCATAGATACCTTAGTCGGTTTTAAGTAAAATACACTTTAACATAACATTTCATCCCTTATTTTTGTAACCTAAAATTAATGAGAAAATATCAATTTTCTCTTCAATTTTAAATGGACGAAACTGTAAATGTACCTTTCTAAATAAAAAGGCCTTTAAATCGATAGTTATGTGATAAAAAAAGGAAATACATTCAAATTGAGAACTTTATTTACATTCCATCTTTTTTAAGCCGGTTGAAAATTTGTCGTAACGCTAAATTATGTCGAACTAAAAAAATATTTTTGTCGAAGACAGCGCAAGTTAATGATAATGATAATGACACTGGCTTCATTACTGCCCTCAACTATTTGTCCTCGTTCTTCCAAACCTTATCAAGGCCAAACCTTGATCTAAATGTGATAACAAAACGCAACCATTACGATTTCAGTTACATTAGTCCCTTTGAAAGCACTTGTCTTACTGAGAACGAGTAATTAGTAGCGGATTCGGACTTTCATAGCTGGTATATTTTTTTATGAGAGTAAAGTAGCAAACGAGCATGCAAACCACCTGATATTAAGTAGTCGCCGCCCGCAACTGGAATCCTATCCGAGCTTGAACGTTGCTACTCTTGGGGACTAATATGGTCGCCTAGCTCCAAAGTGTAGCCGGCAACCGCGCCTCTCCAACCGAAACACAAGTAATGCTTTACAGCGGATTGTGAGGGTGGCGATAGTACCTCCCCCTTCGAACTGCAGTTCTTCTACTTTTATATTAGATAGACTGCATACTCGTTTGCTACAAAGTTTTACATGGAAGGTATGTTTACTGACGGTATTATTATTTGACTGTTTTGTTACGAGAACCCATTATGAGAATCAAATAATCGTCTGCCCAGGGTCGGAACGAAGGGATATGTTACCCTTAAATCCAATTCTGATCCTGTTCAGCCCTTAAGATTCTAAGGCTACCTGATTCCTGAATAGCTACTATTACATAGTTTCCTTGAAAATATTTATCGCACTAATAGAAGTGATCCGTAGTAGCTCAAGGTTAATCTAGCACACGAAACCTAAATGTAAACACACAGCTCTCTCCTCACAAATCTCCTCTCGTTTCCAGTGAGTTAACCAGAAACAGTACCTAACTTCGCCAATCGACATTTACCTAATAGCCTTGATGTTCCTGAGATAACAACCATTACAATTTTGTTTCTAACCGCAGAGTATGGTCGAACTAAAGTTCCCAAAACCCGGAAATAATGAAATTTGGCTAATAATTAAATTCTAGCGTAGTCCCTTTTCAAACACATAATCAAATTAAAATTGTTAGAATATTTTAACATTTGCTGGTTACGCTTTACAAAAACCAGTATTTTATGTAATTTTCCATTAGAATGTCTATGGGAAGGAAGGAAAATTGGATTGGAAGGTCGTGCTAAGTTTTTAATTATCTCTTGATTATTTGCGAAAACTTTTTAGACACTTAAGTGGATTGGAGAGAGTTGTAAAGAACGGTTGCAATTTTGAAAACGAAACGAAGATAATTAAAAGGAAATTCGTTCTTTAAACCTCTTTCTTTATCATGAAAGATAATAATGGAAATATTGTTGAAAATACTACCGCAGTCCGTAGTTTTCACAGTTAGCAGTTGCTACAGGTCACAGTTTCACAATTGACCGCTTTCGTTGTCCGCAGTCTCCACAATCTGCAGTGCCTATTAGTCAGTTAGCAGTCACTGTAGTTCCGCAGTCCGCAATTTTTGCACTTGATAGTTTCTAAAGTGCGCAGTTTCCGCACTCTGTAGTTTCGACATTCTGCACAGTTCGCAGTTTTCGCATTCACCGTATACAGTTATCGCAGTTTCAAAATTATGAAAACACATTGAAACCACCACTAACTTAAAACAGTGTAGTGTTACTGTGTTATGGTTGAAAAGTTTGTTTAAGTTTGTAAAACTAATTTACAAACACGAATCCGTCTGGTATTCTCTGTTAAATTTAACTAAAGTATTCTCATCATATTTCAAGGTTGCAGAACTATAGTTTGACAGTAATGGTAGCACCATCGCTGTAGAGCAATAATTGTGTTTGGATTGGAGAAGTGCAGGTGCCGGCGTTACACTTAACGAGGCGACCATCTCAGTTCTTAGGACTGATTATCCATCTGTACAAGACGTCAGGCAGAATTTTAGTCATTTGATGTTTAACGTACATGGGATACAGAGTCAATTTAACACCACAATCCTTCACAACCGTTACTTTTTCAAAATAGATACGAAATATTATTAAATACTTATTTTATTAATATGCCGTGTTACGCCGATCATAATATACCTACGCGGTTATTTTTCTCTTCAAAATATAAATTCTATCAATATATTTTTAAACTCGTTTAAGCACTTAAGTTTCTTAAAATATCTTAAAGAGCTTTAAAGATAAAAGCAAAGATTTATCTATATAGAAATATCTACGACACGTTTAACTATATTGTTTTGAATCTTTACAATAACATTATAGGGTTGATCCACACTGCTATTCTCCGCACTATCGTTTGTTATCCCTATCCTATAGATTTCTACTATATGAACGGGCATACGTTAAGGTCATTCTAACGTAATATTTTTATGGCGTAAAACGCTTAGTTATTCATCTACAGCGCTAACGTAACACTTGTTGCAAAGATCTGTTAAATTGAAAGGGTAAGTTAACAGTTTTAAATTTACTTTTTAAAAACGTTCTATTTTTAAATGTCCTGGGGAGAAGCGCGTTATTGACTTTAGATGGATCTTTTTATGGATCAAGTTACTTATAAAACACCTTTATAACAATAATGACGTTTTCGAAATTAAAAAATTTCGGGGTTGATATCGTAATATTTTTTTTATTTACAGATTACAAACATTTTTTATCTTATAAATTGTAAATATTAATAACTATCTAGTGTAAAAATTTTGATTGCAACAAAATTTGTATCGATGCCTTTTCTTATGTTTCAAAGTAACAAATGAGCCAAATAGCCACCTGCATTAGAAGTCGCTACAACTCATGGACATCCACATACAATCTCAATCATGGTCGAAGTTCTATCGCTTGTACGAAGACGCCTTACTATTCCTAAGGATTAAAATGGTCTCTCCGATTGTAATTGTAGCCGGCGACCGCACCTCATCAAACGAAAGACAAGAGTTGTTTCTCGGCGAATTATCAGAATGACGGTGGTGCCCCGCTCAAATTCTTAATTCTATCATCTATCGAATATTTGTTTTTTTTTTTATTGTTAAAGAGTAAAAAACAAGCATGCAGGCCACCTGATGTTAAGTGGTCACTGCAGCCCATGGAAAACCACGTCCAATCTCAAATAGAAGAGAAGTTCTATTTAAGGCGGGACGCGGATGTGTTCCTACTCTTGAGGACTAAGATGGTCGCCTCCGATAATGTGTATCCGGCAACCACACCTCCCCAACCGAAACACAATACATGAAGAACATGTTGCTTTGAAAAGGTACACAATTAATATCTGTGGGTAGTAGTGACCCCTTACTGACCCGTTAGTTATTTACTACTTACGTAAATAAAACTAAGATTGGATTACTACAATTAATTTAGCATTATATACTTATCGCAAGAAATATCTTATTTGAAATGAAAGGATCAAAGGCTTTCTTCTTAGAAAATAGATCGTCCCGACAATTTAATATCGTATTGTATTGTACAACAACGATTTAATCAAACCCAATATACTATTACTGTCCAGCAATATAATAGAACTTTGTACAAAACTAATTTATCTTTGAAAAGTAAACTGATTATTAAGTATTGATTTATTTTACGTACAAAGAGTAACAAAAAAGTATGAATGCCACATGTTGGTAAGTGTAAGCCACTTTCATCCTCAAACAGGACTAATATAATAATTATTCAGATAATAATTATTGGGATAAAAAATAATGAATCAGGACTAATTATTTTAGGCCGTTCATATGCGTTGTTGTTTCGAACGACTGAGACGATCACTTCGCTTCTAATTGTAACTGATATTAAGAAGATCAGGGTTACCTCATTAAATATTTTTGAGTATATTATTATTATTTTATGTTCATTACGTTTTTGCTTTTTTTAAGTTAAGCGAAGTATTAAAATGTAAGCGCAGACTTCAAAACAGTATTATTAGGTCACAAATAGGTCTCGTAAAAAAGAATAGGCCTTGTCAGTACTCACGTTTAGTCTATAATTTGTTTTATTCCTAATCCACACAGCACGACCATCTCCATATTTTATGGAGCATTGTGAGCTCCGTAATTTGATTTCAGCAAAATATTTACTGAGAAAATGGGCCATTCTCAGTTTACCTACTCTCTTAAATAGACAAAATCCGATTTTCTTGGAACAAGATACGGGTTAGTTTAGATGATTTTGTGTTCATAATTTCGCTGCTAAAGTTATACGATTGCTATCTGGTGAAATCATGATTATATGCAACACACCCTATAATTAATGGAAACGCGTGAAGTTGGTCTACAAGCCATCACCCATTAAATTCTCGATCTCGCTCAATGTTCCTAACTTTGTGGATCGGTTACGGTCATACAATATTGACACTTCTAACTGTACCATAAGTATTTTTTTAAATAATAAATAATATATAAATTTACACGAGTGCGGTAAATAATAGACTTTTTAAATCTTATCAACTATTAATACATTTTTGTCAAAAGAGAGATTAACCATGTAGCATTCTTATTATTACGTTATGTAACATTCTTTGTCTCTCTGTGATGAAATCTTTATCATTTTTTAGTTATTTTATTTAATAAGCATAGCGTGTTTCATATAAATATGTATATGTTCAATAAAATATATACTGACGAACTCATAAACTGCATCAAATGTGATATTTGATGATTTGATAAGTTTGCAATATTTAGATTAAAATGAATGAAAATTGCGAGACTTATGTGCATAGTCTCAAATTCGTCTGTTATTAGGGTAAAAACCTACATTAATTCGTATAAGTCAGTGTTAATAACAGTGATGCAGTTTATAAGCCCGTCAATGTATTTTTGAACTATTCTCATCGTGGAATATAAACTATGGAATGGTTACTCACAATTAATGCTTTTAATTTATCAATATTTCAAATTAGTGGTATTATCGTGTTCACGGCTAAACTGATAAACGGCTAAAACAATTATTAGGCCTTTATTTACGCAATAGAATCCAAACAACACTTGGTATAATTTTTGTTTCTTTGTCTCTTTGTCTGTGGATTTGTGCGCGCTAATATCCGAAACGGCTTAATCAATTTCATTGCGGTTTTCAGCATACAGTGAGCTTCATTAAACATTTAGTGTTCGTTTATTTCGATCAGACAATATGAAAAAATAAGTCAGTTTAAAAGTTACATGAGATACATGAGAACTTTTTGCTGCAAGAAAGTATGCAATTTTTTTGAAAATTGAGGCTGTGGCGAAAACATAGGCGTGAGCACCAGCCAGTTAAAATAACGGTTTAATCAAGACTGGTGTTGTATCTTATTAGAAAAGCAATAAATTACTGAAGGGAAGTTAACTAATAGATGGTTACTACAGCATATGGACAACAAGTCTCCCCTAAATAAACAGATATCCCTCATTACTATCTCAACAACAAGTAATCTATTTTAATCAACCAAACTCTGGTTTCGAATCCCTTTATCTTGTTTTGGAATATATTTTGTATATTTTATTATGTTCGGGTATTCACGTTTAACGATTTTTGATTTTTTAATTTGAATTGAATGCCGATATTTTGAATCAGTTGCATGTAATGTAGTTTACCTGTGACCACGGACCATGCAACTGGTTTGCATTATCGGCAATCAAAAATAAAAAATGATTGTATGTACCCGGTATACAATAAAATTTATAAATTCAGCGATAATATTAGTTTAAAAAAGTATAATAATATGTTTTGTACTTACTTGCTATTTCCGCTTTAAAACATTAGCATGATGTTAATGTTTAAAACTCGGAGGGTGTCGAAAGGTATAAGAAGTAATGTGAGACATTCTAACTTTTGTTAGATGTACTCATTAGGAAATATATAAATTAATTGAATGATGATCACCTTATTAGTAAAATTGTGACATTTTTTATTTTTTTATTATTATTATTTTGAAATAGGTATTATTTGTGATTAAATAACTAATTATTTATGTTATTCTTATTAATATCCTTCATATTATTGGAATTTAATATTATGATTTTATTTTTTTGACAAATTTCACAATCATTTGATTATTATTTTATGCGTGATTTATTTAATTTTCATTTTAATTTTAATATGAATTATCCTGTAATGCTAGATTTAGTTTTTGAAAATAAATAAATAAAAATTACGTTTCGTTACTATAACAATAGCAACCAGATATCACTAGCCACCGATGGCGACACCACCTGTTTATTTTCACGTTGTACTTATATAAGATGCGACCATCTTTAGTCGTCGAGAATGGCAACAAAATTTGTAATAGCCTTCAAGAGACTCCTTTTCAATATAAGGTTGACCACCATTTCGCTGTCACGATGTAAATTACTATATTCAATGTATATTCTTTTGTATATTTATTATATTTGTATTTGTAGTATTAAATAAAAGATATATGTAATGTGTTGTATTGTTTGTTAGATAAATGCTTGAGCGGCAGTTATGGTAGTAGTAGCTCGTTTGGTAATTAGTTACGATGATATATTTCAAAGGATAAGATGAGACAGATTCATTTCTTCGAAGCAACCTATCTTAGTGTTTGACTAGTGACACACCTGTAATCGAATACAAGTACCGCCCCGTACAGAACACTCCTACATAGGAGTCTTCTGTACGGGGCGCATTAATACAGGGAAGGCCGTTAGGAAGCAAACCACTTAACGTCAGGTGGCATATTCGTTTTCTACTGCTATTACATAAAATATGGAACGCCTTATGTGTCAATTTGGTTCAATTTACTTAATATTATAAACAAACACTACGACACCCTTTCGAATATGATTTGCCACTGTTTAAAAAAACATATTTGAAAATATTTTGTTACAATTTCTTTCCGCTCATATAGATAATAAAGGTTGTAAAGTCACAGAATTAGCATATCTACCTTGTTTTTAATACTTAAACAAATAAACAACATACAAAAACCCGTATGTTGGTTTTTGTATGTTTATTAAGTATTAAATGCCTTCGACACTTGTAAATCCCTGTGACACACGAAATAATTCTTGTGTTATCAATGTTAATAGCGCTAAAATTGTTGTTGTTCTCTGTTATTAGTATGGAAATATTCTTTAAAGATAATCTTTGTCATGGTCATAATGGACAAACACGAAAGTTTTGATATTCAAACTTTGAAATAATTATGAAATACCGAAGGTGCTACTCTGAAGTCTTAGGTTCGATTCCCGAGCAGGAAAAATAGGTCTCATTTTTTATGAGGAATTATATTTACTTCTACAATGCCAAAAAAGATATTATTGATCTGTCAGAGAAAAAGTTTGAATTTATTATTAAATTTAAAATTTTTAAGAAAGCCCTTAAATAAGGGATTAAATGATCCTTGGTGTGATGTAAATCTAGCTCCACAACAACATAATTTGTTACAAATAACTATGTACAATTTGTATTTATTTTAAAGGATGCATAAATTTGCGCACCTATGAAATTTCTATCGCGTCGATTCTTCCCTTAGACAAGGCATTTACCGATGGTAGTTTTTTTTGTTGTTCAGAAAAAAGTTCTGTAAGAATTAACTTTTATAAGTGAGAAAACATTTATTTGCATATACATAATATTCAGCAACCCATTTAACATAAATAAGTACGTATTTCTTTTTTAAATACACAAAGATTAAACAACATTAATTTTATAAGTAAGGCCTAAACATAAATATAACATAAATGCCATTTGACACCTGATCTCGCCTCTTATGTAAATCGCAAATTATTGACAAACACAACTAATTAATGAACTTCGAACGTTGGAGTTGGATGGATGGTCGTTTGTGGTTAAATTTAGATTGCTTAACATCAGTTTCACTGCATACTCACTTGCTACTTTTACAGAATAAATAATCTCTAAATATTATAAAACAAAGTCCCCCGTCGCGTCTGGCTTCGTGTTCGCGATAAACTTAATAAATACTGGACGGATTTTCTCACAGTTTTCAACAACAGATAGAGTTATTACTGAGAAAAGTTTTGGCGCAGAATGAGTTAAGTTTTTTGTTTGTAAATTGGGTGAAAAATAGTTAAATTCAATATATTAATTCAGTCGTGGTTCGAAAAACATGTTTTTGTTTATGATTGGATGCATGTATGAAAGAAAAATAATGTAAGTAAATATAAACTCCATTACCCGAGCAAAGCAGGGTCAGCTAGTATACATTATACACAGTTTCATTTCAAACTCTTTCAACTAATTTCTAACACAAGGCCATAGATAAAAAAACACTTCATTCGATGGTAATTCTCGACTGCACTGATAATCCTAATTGCAGTTTGCAGTTCAAACATACATAAATAGAACTAAAAAGTAAATCTGGCTCAGTTGTTAAAGACGTTTCAAATAAATAGTACTCTTATAGTAAAGAAAGATATAAGAAGAACTCCTTCCTTCATACTTTGGAGAAGTTTGATGCGAATTAAAATGTATTACATTTTGCTTGTACTTCTATTTTTGTCTGGTACTCGCGGAGACTCTGAAAGCCATTTTGAAAGTGATAATAAGATACACCATGAAGATAATCCCTGGACACCAGTGATTGGGCCTTTTGGGGGCCGAATTAAGCCTATAAAGACTAAGGAGACTAAAGACGACGAAAAGATTTATATCCAAACAGGTGGAGGTGTTAAACCATACTTTTCATATCCGTACGTACCTGGACTATATACGTTCCCGTATTACGCTTATAGCGATGTACCTTCGATATATTATACATATCCTGATATCAACGTTTTATTCAAGAATGATGTTAAAGATAAACCTTCCACTGCGTATTAATAACTACTTTAATAATTAATTTAACTATTGGAGTATTTTAAACTAATAATTAACTATTGGAAACTATTGTTATATATGAAAAAATAGAGATTCAAGGCATTATCCGCAATTTTCGTATAAATGTATGTAGTTACGTTTATATTTATTATGACATATGATTAGGTTATACATTGTATACCTTTTAATATACTTAAAATCATCATGATTTTAATGTTTAAAACTTTCGATGAGAAATCGAAGCAATGTATAAATAATAATTTGATGAAATTAAAGATTATATTTACGATAAATAAATATGTACATTCATTTCATCTAAAATAAATATAGTTTTGTATACATCTTACTTAATTGTTTTAAAGTTAAGGACGATTTACCATTGTAAAATGTATAATTCCGGGTGACTGTTTAATTTATAATGCATGATTTTGTTTATTCCTACACGTGGACTTAAGTTTTTCTCCTACAATTATCTCTTAAAAAGTCAACTCGCTTGGTGTAGTAGATACTATATGATATATCATATAAAGGACCCTGGTCATGACTGAGGTGGTACCGAAATATCATTTAGTTTTTTGAACTAGGCCTCGATGTTAGTTTATGCCCATTATGCCCATATGATAGATAACCATTAAGATTATTAATGTAAAAAGTATTTTTTTATTATTATATACATAAAAATATGCCTATCACGCTATTAAATAGTGTTTGTTTTACAAATTATGCAAAAGTTGGCCTCTAATGTAGCCTATATATTGTTGACTCTTAAGTAAAATTATGTCCATAAGTAATTCCGTAAAAATACATCGTTTATCCATCAATTTTATTTATCATTTCGCGATTAACATGAGGGCCTATGTCTTTAGATCCCTATTTGGGTTTAACCTTCAAATTTAAGGAAAAATACACAAATATGTTATGAACAATACATGTTACAAAATTTTAGAAAAATAAACGTAAACCCTAAGGTAAATTTAGTTAATCGTAAGAATTTTTATTTGTATGTCCGTTACTTAGCTAATAATGTAATTGTGAAAATATGTAGATTATAATAGTTGACATGATTTTAGCGTAACTGTGGTAATATTTTGAACCAATGTCAAATGTTGTTTGTGTTCAAAATTGACATTTATGATTAGAACAATTATTATAGCATAGTACTTGAATTATTTTTCAAGAAAATCCTCGAACATAATTAGGTGACAAATAGAATATCCGCGAATTTCCATGAAAATGAGATTTGAATACTAGTGCTAGCAAATATTTTTGAAAACGATTATTTAAGCATGTTATTCATTGAAACTGTTAACATTATTTACATAAATTAAAAGAAAAACTACACCCCTTCCGTATTTTATGTTTTTGTATTGTTATTTTAATCTTGCATATAGTTTGCAATAAATAATATTATATTATATTCTATTGTATTGTTTTATATTGTATTGTATTGCTATGCACTTCTCTGCACTGCCCTCGGCATTGGGTATAATATGGCTATCTGATAATATCCTAACGACGTTTATTATATTTCCTGAATTATTATGTACGGCGTTAGATAGTATCGCATGTTCAGTTATTTTGATAACAAAGTTATGCTTCAACACAGATGTACAATTTGTAAATGTTGGTAGTAAAAATGCTCAAAATAATGAAAAGTAATATAATCATCTTTTCTGTAGATTCTGTGAATTTACCAACTTTATGAAGTAACAGGCTCCATCAAGTGTTAATTCAATTTGATTGTGATATGTTAATTTGAAGTTGAATATAATTATGTCTCTAATAGAACTTTAGGATTATTTCCTACTATTACCAACTATTTGTTTTCTTTATTTTAATACGTTCATGCTGTAACAGCTTGGCCCTACTATTTAATTATTCACTCACTTGAATCCTCATTGATTAAAAAATAATGCTTTATTAAATGAAGCCGCTTCTTACAGCGCCAAAAGTATTCTGTTTCGTATGTTAAAATACGCCAGTGTATTGTATACTTTTCAGATAAAGAGGAAACAAAGCAACTTAGGTCTTGTGTACTAAGTGAAGAAAGTTACGAACAGAAGTTACTTTTACAAACAGATAAAGTATGAAATATTTAATGTCTTAATGTTTTTGGGATATGTCCTTTAAAATAATTGTGGTAACAATGTGGGAACGCGGGGAAATCCCTTATTGTCCATAATGTGTATGAAGTAATTCTTACGCCATCATAGCAAATATTGTCATACATAATATTATGAGCTAAATTTCTACAGAATTCATAAGTCAAATCGAAAATTGGCGAATACATTAATTTTGTGTGAAAAAGCGATTGTCAAACTTATTAATATTACAAAATCTACACAAATAAATAAAATAGACATGTCCGGCACCTAAACGAGGCCTATGTACAGCAGTGGACACATAAAAGTTGATGGATGGATGGACAGACATGTCCATCTGTGGTTTCAAAATGACTGTTTCTTATAGATCTGAGGTTAGCGTGAAATTATGGACAACCACATGCCGAGGGCCTTCTTAGTTACGTAGCTACATCTGAGGACTAAGATAGTTGCCTTGCTTATAGGCGTAATCGGCAACAAGACAACAAGACCTTTCCAACCAAAACACTAGAAATACTACACGGCGAATGAAGATCTCGGTAGTGCCTCACTGACCAAACTTGGGTAGTTCTCCTAACCAAATTTCTACTTAGTATTTTTGCTTACGCGTACTAAACATATCTACATGTATGGAACTCTCTTGCCTTGTGTAGATTGTTAACAACCGATAAAGCAACGTTTAGCGTTGTTGGAAGATGGATGGGTAACCGCTATTGAAAATATCAAACGCGGTTCCGTGATAATCGTCGTCTGTAAGAGGCATCAAACAGACTATTCCAGTTATTATCGCCATATGACAGGATTTAACTTTAATTTTATAATACTTCGTCTTTAACTAACACTAATTCCTTGGGAGTGAGGGAGGGCCCTCATAGGGGATGCAACATGAAACGAAAGACATGCCCTTACTCGCCTCGGCGGAACAGTGCCGAGGGCTGGAGCTGCTACGGAGGCTGCAGAAGAAGCAAAGTGGCATTAATATGTTCCAACAAGCAGTGATTATGTATTTGAAATCTTTGATCCGTGGGGTCGGTGAAACAAAAAAAATCTCAAACAATTAGTTACACGTTTGATCGACGACGTCGATGACAAAAGGGCTGGTTCATATCTCGCACAGAAAATTGCTATTTCTATTCAACGCGGGAATGCAGCTAACGTTCTTAACCATGCCACATGGAAACGGGCTCCCTTTAGTTTGTTTAGGATAGGCTTTTATTATGATCAGTTTTAAGACTCCGTCTTTCAGTGTCAGGAATTAAAATACATTCAAAATCAGAATCTTTTCATATCATAACAATATAAACAGGAAACGGATTTGTGAAAACTTTGAGCAACCCATATGTAGTAGTTTACTTATTAGCAAATTGAGAAGAACACAAAATGTAAACAGATTGTACTATATATAAGGCCGAGCGAATATATGTCAAGAATAATATCGGCATACCATTGATAGATTGAACATGGCTTCATTAAAGGTAATATTTATATAAATTCATATTTCTTTATACTCTAAATTAATCACTATTTAATCACAAATTTAACTATCACTAGGCATACCGCAATGGGAAATCCCATCGGGCACATAAGTATTTAGCTACCTAAGGTGATTAATTTTCAAAAATCCTTTCCTTATTTTTTTTTTTTTTAGCAACTCCTATGAGCCCCCGAGCAAGGTTTTAATTTCCCCAGACTTATTCACTAGGATGTTGTGTGTGTACATATATTGTGTTTGTTTAGTTAGAGGCGCCGTTTTTTATTCGTGGGAACGTATATCGTAATTTTGTATGTCCCATCAATCCGCAGGCTATGGGTAGGCAAAATGTTCCCCTTTCCTATAAATTACACTCCTGACAGCCTATACCCTGACCCTCTGGCTATAGTTACGACGTTGCTTATATTATAAAAGCAATTGTAGCCCTATCATTTTAAGCCTCACGTTATCTGTCACTCAATATACATTTTATTTAATGTAAAAGATAGAATAAACATTAGCAACAATTACTGTAGTAAATAATTTTATTTAGAACCCAAATTGTAAGTTGATAAAGTTGTGTTCGTTAAATTAATTCTATTAATGTTTATGGAACATAAACCTATAATTTAGGAACGTGTAAAATACCAGTTTGTTACTTTATTACAAAGTGATATTTTATGTCGCATTTCAGCCTAAATAAAATATATTAATTACATAATAAACATTTTTTTTTAAATTGTAGATATTTAAAAATTTGAACGTAACTAAAATATCAATTTTCGATTAAATTAATAAATGTCATGATGCCTTAAAGTACAAATCAAGTGAGGTAACAAATACATAAACAAAACGAATGGCCTGGCATGGTATTTACATTGTTTAAGATTCGTGTTTTATTTAGGTTTAATTTTAGACATGAACGATCTGCAGTATCTATGCATTAATTGAAATCACTTATATGTATATAGTAATTGTTATGCTACGAGTCTATACTTATTAAATAATTTAAACTTTGCAGGTTATCCTCTTATTGACGATAACGACGGCCATATTGGCCAGTACCTTTGCGCAAGGATTTGGGGGTGGCGGCTTCGGAGGAGGTTACGGAGGGGGCCAAGGAGGTTTTGGTAGAGGCCAGGGTGGCCAGGGAGGTTTTGGAAGAGGCCAAGGCGGATTTGGGGGAGGCCAGGGCGGTTTTGGAGGTGGGCAAGGAGGCTTTGGAGGAGGCCAGGGAGGGTTCGGAGGAGGCCAAGGAGGTTTTGGGGGCGGACAAGGTGGATTCGGCAAACGTTAAATCAATAAACTGCGTGTAAATATCAAAACTATATGAATATGTAAAATGATTATAGATTAAGTAAAAACATTTTTAATGAAACAGTCTTCGTAAGTTTTATTTTCTAACCTAACTAACCTCACGATAACCTCGCTGACAATAAAAAAGTATCGTACATATTACTTTTCAACATAGTCATGTATTTTTAATTATCAAACTGACTAATGGCTGGTTATTGAATTAGGCGGCAATGTAGATACAGTTTTATTAGCATGAAGTATTAGATACCATACCGCTATAAAATGAAACTATATATGTTTTTTGTCAAATAATCTTTCAAAATGTCTTTAAAGGTGAGTTGTACGTATGTAAGTGAAAGTTTTGATGTGTAATAATAATCATTAACTCATTTTTGACAACCCATTAGTGAATCAATAGTTTGTAAATTGATAATGTGTCCAACATTATAGGCGGTATTAGATTTTTTTATTGCAAAGGATCTATGTTTTTAGTATTTTTTAACAAAGGTGGCGATTGTGTATATGGATTTCACGTAAAATTCTCCAATTTTTGCCTTGTAACAAGTCTTAGACTCTATTGTGTTCTACTACAAAGAGTTTAGTAAGAGAGAGGCGTATCCCAAATCCTACAAGCAACAACGCATCGGTAAAATCACTCAGGTAGAACTCAAATATCTATGGATAATAGTAGCCACTCACCGTCCGGTAAACTTCATCTCCTAGGCTACTGAGAATAGAAATGTTGAAATTAGCTACATAAAGAGGGCAGGAAGTAAATCAACTATTTCGATTATCACGTTATTTAAAAAGGCAAATTATAAAACTAAGAAAATTTGTACTTCATGTCAGTTAAACGATCAGGTTTTCATTCAAACAAGCTTTTTCATCATTTATAAATGAATAGTTTCGATATTTATTCTATCTTTTCTACAAAAATATATCGGTCATAAGAGTTGGCGCCAAAAACTATCCGCCGCCGACGCTTAAAAGCCCTACATTAAATGAAAAATATTCGTGAAAAATAGTAAAGAGCGTATTAAATAAGTCTGCTATAAACATATACCCACTTAGGTACACTACATATATAAGCCACTAATCGTCACATTGCCTTCCCAGACCATTGGGTCTTAGAAGGGGGAATCATTGGGTAATTAGAAGAAAGCTTAGGGTTCTACGAAAAATAGTACCAGTGCGTTCCGTTCGAGATCCTGGGTAAAAATCTTACATAACGCAATCATACCAATAAGTAAGGTAGCGTAAAAGGTAAGAAGGTAAGTCCGTATAAAACTAATTACTTATTTTCACTTACGGCTTTTCACGACCTACTAAGTCGAGTTGGTTGCCAACTGTGAATATCTATATATTACGACGATACAAAATCGCCAGTGAGCAAATCTACATCGCACTGATGAATGGTACTTTAATGGAACACGAACTGTGTTTTGGTGGAGAATCTTTTATCATATTTGATATTAAGGGGGACAGTCGTTAACTACTTTCTGACATGAAGATTTTTATTTATCTAAAAAGACCTAAATTTTAAGGGTTTATTCAATAAATTTCAAGTTTGACGCCGCTATAAATATCTTGGTCAAATTCCCGAAAGTGCACTTATTTTTGTATACATATCAACTTGTTTAAAAGATTTATTTTATATTGTTCGTTTCCTTTTCAGATAAAAATCATAGGCATTTATCTAGTCATCTATTTGTTTCATTCAACGCAAGCTGGTATATTACCGCTGCAGAATATTATTCAAGACATATCCAGGACCATTCATGATCTCGACCCATTAGGATGTAAGGAAACTTTAATTATGATAAAAACAACATAATCAATTAAAATGGAAAATACACCATGTTATACTATCACCATACAATGTTTATTAGGTGCTAAATATTGAGAGTACAGGACATTACGTATGTCTAAAATAAAAGCCAAACTCTAACTGCTACGCCGCATATTCATTGTAATCGCTATCGTATTAGAATGTTTGGCGTAAGTACTAAATGCCTTATTGCATCATAGTACACTACACAAACTATACGAAACCGTTTAGTCGAACAAGTAGATTGTTTCACTCGCGTTTTCTACGTAGTCTTGTGCTCTGGAAACGAAAGACTTACTTTAACATCGCCACCGTTTGACATTAATTGGGTGAAGAAAAGTTATAAAAACATTTCATTTCTCCTAAATTGAGAGCGATTTGAACTTCTATTTAGAATGTTTAAATCGCTTTCTATTTTGCAGCAATTTTAGCGGCTTAAATTATATCTTATAAATCCTATAATATTGTCAAAATGGACTACACTTGTAATACAAAAAATCGATACAATTTAAATGAGTGTCAGACCGCTACCACATAACCTTCTAAGCCCTGCGCTCTTAACCAAACCAGATTTAAACAAGTCGGCGGCGGCGCTACAAGTCTTCATGACACTAGAGCCGCGTGAATTGAGATTAATTATGTGTATTAACAATACCTTTCGACGAATTTTATTGACAATAGACATGAAACTCGTTTGTTGTAAAGTGACAATACAGATTTCGTAAAAAGGTCAACGATAGACCGACTTGCCTATCGCCCTGGCATATGTGGAGCGAAAAACAGTAGAAACACTAAGCCGTAATCTCATGGTTTAGACTTTCTATATCTGAGAGGTTATGTATATAATCTATATCTATAAAAACGTTATACATTATATTCTCTGTGGGACATAAGGCTAGTTGAAACGTAAGCTTACCCTCAACCCAGAATACTCTATCAAATGGATGTAATTCAAACTGGTATCACAGCAAAATATTCTAACTTCTAATATCTTTAAATTTTTGTTATATGTATAATCTAAATGACTAGGTACGAGATAAAAATATGTTTAACAAAGAAATGATTTTAAATTACATATATGTATACTTTTAGTGATTCAACTTTCCAAATGGCTAAAATTGCAACCAAAATGGAAAGAAAGTACAACTACAACGACAACAACAACAACAACTACAGGTAACTATGTCGCATAAAACATAGAATTCTAGTAGTAGTAGCAGTAGTAGTAGTAGTAGTAGTAGAGTAAAGGTAGCATATTCGTCGCGGTAATTTAAAAAATGGAACATAATTCATCTTCGTAAACCTCAACTCTACGTACATTATAAAGAATGCAAGTTTGTTTGTTACGCTTTCACGCCAAAACTACTGAACCGATTGTTATGAAACTTTGTACACATGTGCTTAGAGATATTATAAAGGACATATGATACTTTATATTATTGTTATTCATAAATTATCAAAAAAGAAATATCATCTCTCTCACCTCTTAATCCTCATTTACTATAAAGAAAAAAAATCTGTAAAATTTCAGAACCTGGGTTCAGTGGTTTCGTCTGCGCGTAGATCTCTTAGGTCTCTCAGTTACATATACTCTTTTAAGTTACTCAACTCAGGTATCAAAAAACTTTCATACATATAGAAACTTAAATATTTTAATATATCATCTTTAAATAGGAGGAGAACAATTTTGGACCAAATTTCTAATTAAAATTCTTAAAAATATTATCGACTGTCATCAACTGCTTAAGCTTTTCAGTTTTAGAATACCTCATAGAATTCCCCGTCACTCGATTCCACTTTTTGATCCACCGCGACGTAAAACTATTTTAGGAAAGAACTCTTCGATTGCTAGATTAAGCAGGAATTAAATAACTGATTCACTTCTGAACCTATGGATATGTTCTCACTTAAGCTTGAAGAATTTCGCAAGCTCCTACTTGCGAAAATTCCGAATGAAATTTAAGGTAACACTGACTTCTTCAAGTATAAAGTTACTTTGTTTTTAACTTTAAATAGTGTTCTTTAAAACTGCACAGTGGTTACCTATAATTTTTCTGCATTTAGCAATTGTGATCACTTACTAGAATTATGATAATATTATAAGAAATATTGTAACAACGGTTGGTAAACCTAATGAATAAAATAAAATAAAATAATTGGCAAACTTAGATAATGAGTACGAATATGGGAATACTACAATAGTATTTAATACTGTAACAAAGAATAAATCCACAATCTAAAAAAATACGTTTTATTCAAATGAATTTAAACAGAAAGATTGAAATAATATTGTTTTGGTGGTTTTCCCTAAATAATCACTTAAGATTTGTAACTATAATTTATCAAAGCAATCACGTCATTTTATTGTATTTTTATATGACGACCTTGAACACAGCCAAACGATGGAACAGGATTATGGTAAAAGTAATTCAT
>DWON01001473.1:0-24291 GCA_018251015.1 Phocides pigmalion okeechobee
GTCCATGGGCTGCAGTGACCACTTAACATCAGGTGGCCTGCATGCCCGTTTCTTACTCTTTCATAATAAAAAAAACTCTGTATTGCTATGTTTATTCAATACAATGCAATGCAATGCAACGCAATATTCTTTATTTTTACACTATTTTTAAACAATAATTACAGCAATTTACTTTCCGTGAGTCTGAAAGTGTATATACTAATTATATAAAAATGAAATATTGTCCGACTGTTTGTCTGTTTTTATTTATATAAGCGAAAAATACTGATTTAATCTATTTTAATTCTCACATAAAGAATGCTTGTGTCTCTAGTCTTGTTATAAGCTATAGAATAGCTTATATCAAGCTTGAAAAAACCTTTACGTCTGAAAGTGCATCAGAAAGTCTTCAAAGTGCATATATATTACATAGTATGTATTATTGCGCTATATTCTATTGGAAGTAAATTAAGATAATCGTATTTTTAAGAATTTCTTTTCAAATTAAACATAGTTTTACAGTTTTTGGCAGACCTCTAAGTTATATTTCGTCGGATAATGCATCTACCTCGATACGGAACACCTTATCAATTGGTAATGTATTATTAATGCTTAAAAAATTGTAAATAACCTACTTTAAACAAAAATACTTTGATCTTATTTTATTACCAGCTGACCCGATGAACTTCGTTCCGCCTAACAGAAAATGAATGAGCAGATTTAGGACCCTAAAGTTCTCCAAAGTTTTGTGTGTATGTTTGTTATATTCCGTTTTATAGCGACTTTTCACGTCACATGCGATCGCCATATCTGTCTGGTTCTAAGCTACATCCCCACTAATATCAGACAAATCTGTTCAGCCGTTTTTGAGTTATAAAAAGTGTAACTAAGACAACTTTCTTTTATATATATAGATTTAGTGTTACTTTAGTTAAAAAAGCTTATTTTTATTGAAAACAAAAGGTAAATATTTTATTTATAATTTTACACGTAGTGTTTAAACAGCCTAATGTAATAAACAGCCTGTAGCCAGTAGTGCAGTGTTTAAATCGCCAGCGGTTCGGGCACTAGAGAGCCATCGATCAGTCCACAGATACGAGTAGTGTTAGTGGACTGCGCTACATCGCTACATTTATTAAGTGTTTTATAAAAACCATAATTATTATATACATTTATAGCTGTTTATATTCAGAATTAAGTAACCTATGTATTAATGAGTAAATACAAAATTTGAACCAATTTATGTTCAAATCGGGGCGATAACTGTATCAAATAGCTGTTACGACATGTTCTGCACTGCCAAAGTACACATGTGAGACATATGAACATGCGATACAAATATATTGAATAATAAAAAAAAAACAATTATAATGAGTAGGTACCCATTTTTTTATTCAATTAATCATAATCATATAAGGTATGATAACAAAACATTATTACAGTTATCCAAATGAAAAGAGTTAGGTCAAACTCAACAAAGTAGACCAAGTGCGGATTGTTTTGAGAACATTACGAATTTCTCAAGCAAGCGTTTACGTTTTCGTTTTTTTACGTTTTCTTTCACTGTGAAAGCAAGTCATAATTAACTTCCAATGCGTACAACTTCAAAAAATCAGTGCATGCTTGGAAATCGAACACAAGACTCTCGGAAGAGAAGTCAGCATGTTGCTGGCGATTATGAGACTTATAATACGCACATAACTTCGAAAAACCAGAGGTGTGTGCCCTGAAATTGAACCCAAGACCCTCGGAAGAGAAGTCAGCATGTTGCTGGCGATTACGAGACCTCTAAGACTAAATACACTCCCCATAGACGTGTAAACACGGTCTGGGCGCGGTGCTTCAATGGAACTACGCATGCATTGCGCCTACGCAGTTGAATCCATTAGTCGGTGATTAACTTGTAAGTGTGGGACGCAGATCGGGTTAGTTTTGTGCTCCAATAGACGAACTGTATTACTTGTAACGGAAGTTCTTTGATCCAAAATGTGGGTTAGGAAGCGACGTTATACGCAATTGGGTATTGTCCGTCTTACAACGACAGACCAAAGATATATTGCGGCAGCTTTAACTATAGTTCAGTGATATATGGATACTAGTGGGCTCAACGGACGTTGTATTGCTCTGAAAAAATTATATAAGCCATTTTTTGCAGAAAGTATATCAGTTTCTACCGGAACCAAGTTCAGAAATATTAACTTTCCATCCAAGTCCAGTGCCACCTAACGGGCCCAATTAAAAATCTAAACCATTTTCAGATCCATTCGAAGAGAAACAAAGAACTTCATTAAATTTGGTCCATCCGTTTAGCAGGAGTTCAGAGACATACACACGCATAGAAGAATCATATATCACATGGCAATCAATATGTATATGTATTAGTTTAATTTTTGATGCCGGCTTTGATGTTGATATTTGTACCGGTTGCATGGCCCGTGGTCATGGTTAAACTGCGACGAGTAAAACTGTTAACAGATGTTAATTGAGGATTAAACTATCGTACACCGAAATATTTTTCTTTTTTGGATTCCATATACACTACACTAACTGTAAATTTACGCATTGAACTCTAACGTGGGATTAATTGTTTGAAAATTATCTTTGTACAAGGATCTAAGTTTCAAAGAGAAAGTTCTAGAAGTGACTTAAATAAATAACAGGTCACCTGCAGGTTGCAGGTCGAGCGTGTTCCGTGCAAGGCGTGTAACTGGACGCACGCTTGTACTAACGACTAGAGATGTTTCATATATATTTGATACTAGCTGGGCCCGCGACTTTGTCCGGTGATTATTGACATAATTTGACATGACTTTTTTTTTGACCGATTTTAACGAAAAAAAAACACGAAATGTTAAGTGAAACCCATCACAAGATTATTCTGAAAACCGCATTCGAATCGGATAAGCCGTTTCTGAGATTTCTTCGTTCTTGAGATTTTTGATAAAATTGATAAAATATAAGGATAAAAAATATAAATATCAAGAGAACCAAAGATAGCCAAACTCTTGAAGAAAAATCGAATGAAATGAGACTCATGCTTTCGTACTCAAAAAACCCGTGACTGCCACTCAACGCATGCAAGAAGTTACCACCATTTCATATCTGCTTTGATAAATATTTTTGCTGTTTGAATTTAAAAAAAGTGTAATATTTTGTGTTATCGTTTCTTTTATTATACAGAGGCAAAATGCGAATACATTTTATATAAAGTTTTATATAAATTTTATATAAATGATCGATGGCAATTTATGACTCTTACGTCAAATGCCTTAAAATGAAGTAGGTACTGTAAATTATAAACAACGCAGTTAACAGTTTATGCAGGTTTATAAGCTTCATATCTTATACAAGTGAAACACGCCAATAATAATTAAAACAGTGGGATGTAAACGAGAAATAATTCAGTGTTCTTGTCCGGAGTCATTTGTCCAACGTAATCACCATACACAAATTGGTCTTAGACTTGCTCAGGACTCAGAATAATTTATAGACCTGCTTCGGTTTTGTGACAGTTATTTTGTGAAACTATTAGCTTCACTCAAGCCTACAATTAGCTATGGAAATCATTGCAAATTATTGAAACATGGCCACCTACGTTAAAAAGATACCGTTCTTACGTGTAGTTCATAAGTCGATTTTATTTTTTATATTTTACTATGTAACGGGTACTCACGGTTAACCTTTTTTAATTTAAATTTAGTAAATAGATTTTCTGCGCAAATATATGTTTTCCTATAGTACTTCTCTTTGTATATTCATGGTATCTATAGCAACTGACGGCTTCTTCGGCAAATCTTCTCTGACGGCTTGTTCGGCAAGCGAGCAAGCCACCAGATCCTAGACGCTCGTGATATCCATGGATATCTATAAGGAACCTCAAACACTGTTCTTGGTAGATAAAATTGGAACTTCAGAAACTACTCTCACTTATACAAGTTACTAATCAACCAACATTCGATTCAATAAATCATTCTACCATGTCGAAACAAAAGATGATTACAAATATCACAATCCAATAATAACATACTTAGCACACCTAAAGTACTCATTTGGTATAGATGATATTTCATCCTGACATTTTTCTAGTATTACAAAACGACGCCTACACAGTATTGTATTCAATTCAATTACAACGCTTGAATATTTACCATCTTCGAACAATGATGCGAGACTTTTCAACCTTATCTCCAGGTAATAGAGTTCAGTTTTATAAAACAGCAGCAAAATTGGGTGAGAATTGGTTTTGTTATAACTTTCGTCTGTTCCTAAGAGAATATATTTTGGAATTTGCGAATTTGTGTAGTGACTCATGGTGTAGGCTGTACGGAAAATAATTGCTTCACGGTTTAATTTTGTATCGATTTCCTGTCTATTTAAGCTTATTCTTGTAATAACTGAGCACTATCTACTATTTATCACTATCTTTTGTCCTATAATAAGATATTAAGTCACTTTTGTGTTACATCTAAGCAATATATCATCAAAATGTATACTTATTTTAGGTATCTAACATTTTTAATCCTCTATCTGTTTTTATTTCTATAAAGTTGATTATCATTATAGATTCGACTAACAGTGTTAAATTTAATTTCACTTTATCCATTTTTTTCAACAAAGCACTTTATTTAAAATCAGAAATCGTGATTTTGATAAATTAACTAAGTATAGATTTCTTAGAAAGGTTATTTTCCTCATCGTAAAACTGTGTAAGATAGTGCAAATCATCAGCTCAAGCATATAAAACAGTCTTATCTTTCGTTAAATCCCTACAAAAGTTGCTAAAAAGATCCAAACGTTTCATCGTGGTACATTCGCGTAGAAAATTGTTTGTCTGATGGCCGTGTAACGCACGCGTAGTTATTCTGACATTGATATTATTTTATTATATGTATTATTATAATACCCAGGACACATGGAAATGAGGGGACACAATTAGGGAAGGTTTAGGAGTGTGGTCCCCCTTCCCTAGTATAAGAGAAAATAAATCACAGTGTAATTTTATTTCATATCCGTCACTTGTGTGCTTTATTCTTTGTGCAGTTTCTAATTGGCTGAAATAAACATTAATAATTTTGTGATTTTCTGCTTTAAGTTTGGCGAAAAAGGAGCTAATCTTTTTTATATTTTAGTACTGTTTAACCCACTCCCTAATAAAGCTATTACTACGTGAATGCCAGAACATGTTTCAGATTGAATCCCTGGAGTAAATAATAGACTTTGAAACGAGGCAGTTAGTAGTAAACCCATAATGTGTAAACCAGACATTGGCTCGACCACACAATAGGTTTTTGGACATATGTACGCATACCATGTCGATTCTTGCACGACTGCATGAGTGCATCGAGCCTCGAGATTCGTCTCGTTTCTGTTTCGTATAGCCGATCTTCCTACACCAATATTTTATTATTGTATAAAGACAAAAAACAACTTAAAATTAAACATAGAAAAAGCCTCTCTGTAACCGAGTATCCAGTTGTCTCAGCGATGACCATCAGCGACCATCAGCGACCCCGCGACGGTCATTTACAAACACGACCATGGGAACATGCTGATAACGCATCGCACGTACTGCCTGATTAGAGTAAAACGTTTTTGTTCGCAATTAAGATATTCTCCACCTGTGTTACTGAGCTTAGGAATCAATATGGCCTACCAAAAATAGTTTTTTAGTTTGTTTAAATTTAATTTGTTTTCATTTATATTTTAATTACAATAATGAAAATTATAAAACTAATTATAATAAAAGTCTAAACCTAAAGCTACACCTAAACCTACTTCGTAACTAATAAAAATATCAGATATACTTAAAATCAGTATATGGATCTGAGGTTATGTGTTCGCTGCTGCTCATAGGAATCTTTAACCAATTCCATTTAAAACAGGACTCCTAAGCAGAATAAATGCCTTTCTGACTACTTACTCGTACCTGAAGTCGAGTTACATACATAC
Source organism: Phocides pigmalion okeechobee (assembly GCA_018251015.1). Taxonomy (NCBI): domain Eukaryota; kingdom Metazoa; phylum Arthropoda; class Insecta; order Lepidoptera; family Hesperiidae; genus Phocides; species Phocides pigmalion. The sequence goes on from DWON01001473.1 coordinate 5,929, forward strand.
ATAGATACATATATAATACATAGATTGCTGCTTCTGAAAGCTAATATGAAACGCCTCTAAAAGTGAATTTACCGTACTTATTTCAACTGAATCGTATCAACTACACTGCTCCATTTAAATCTAGGCCCAGATATACTGCTCCTGAAAACTAACGTGGGATGCCTTAAAACTTGAATCTGCCTTAGTTTCAAGCGAAACACTTCAACTATGCTGCTATTAGGCAAAATTGATAAACGATAGAACTATATTTTACTATTCCAAATTCTGTGCACTTAATAATATACTTATACACCTAAACCTTCGTCTTGATTCTGTTTATTGATGAAAACCGCATTAAAATAAGTTGCGTATTTTAAAAGATCTAAGCGTGCAGACGGCGGGAAGCGAATCTTGATTTATATCATGTAAATATTGTAATTTTCAGCAAAAAAAACAACTTCAAAGATTACATGCTCTGTTTTATCACTTTTAGGGATGTTCATTTTTTTCAAATGTATTTTTATTTTACATCTATATATTCATAGATACACTACTCAATTATTTTTTAAATTTTTTCATTATTTTTAATGATATTTTTCGTTCAAATTTTAATGGCACAAAATGCGAAGTATACCTAATCTACTCTACTTTACCGAAAAAAAAAACTTTCCTAAACTAACGTAAATAAATCGAATTGAGAACGTCTTCCTTTTTTAAAATTTACTTAAAACTGTATTCTCATTTCATTGTATTTATAATTAAATGAATACTTAGTCCTTATAACTATCTTTTTACCCACATAACAGTACAATCGCGTACAGATCGCGGACGTGTGCGAGCGAGAGGGAGATACCATCGGTTCTCATGCCGGGACAGCGACGTGCACTTCCGAATCGCTTATCGGAATTATCATCAATTATGGCTACCCTATGCTTATTTTACTAGCCTAGTACCCAGAATGAAATGTACGAAAGAAATGAAATATAGTGTCAAGCAAACAACGAATGGCAATTTGTATTCACTAATTATATACCGAAAAAATATTAATGGAGGGAGAACTATAGTTCGATCGGGGAGGTACCCACGCCGCCTTCATAATCCGCCGTAGGGCATTATTTGTGTTTTGGTTGAGAGGTGCGGTTGCCTACTACACTTTGAAGCAAGGCGACCATCTTAGTTATCAGGAGTAGCAACTTATCTATGTATGTTCGAGCTCAGATAGGATTTCGGTCGTGTTTGTGGTTATACGTGGATGTCTATAACTTGCGACTACTTAATATCAGGCGGTTTGCATGCTCGTTTGCTACTCTTCTCACATAAAAATGGGACATCCCTACCTGGATATTTTAATTTAATTAAACAAAATTATTATTTCATAGAACCTATTTACACTTTTTCATATGTTTCTACTAAGCTCATTCCTTTGTACCTGCATTTTATTATAACTCCGACGAGATCCGTCATTCGAGATACCTAACGTAGTTGTGTTGACAACGTGAAAGTCTGTCTGTCTGTCTTCGCGACGGTAACAAGTTAATGATGTACGAGCTCTTGAGTTCGCAATTTGCCATTTCTTTTATGTTGCCAGTCTTCAGTAGATAACGATGTCTGTGATAGTCATAGATGGAATGATGAGATAGACTCGTAATGTACACCTAACATTTTTTCACAGAACGATTTTCAATCCATATAGCGCAGTTGATTCTGTGTTTGATTCTAAGCCCAGAAGACATTTCGGTTTCTACCTATTCATAAATGTAAAAGTAATAATGTAACCATTACATACAACACAGCAATTAAAATTAAAAAGTACAATAATCATTTAAATTTTCACGCAGAGAATTGCGATTGCTATTCAACGCGGGGATGCAGCTAGTGATCTTGGAACTATGCCGCATGGGCACCCGTTTGATTGGTACTCCCTTTAGAATGTTTAGGTTAGACTTTTATTATAATCAGTTAAAAATAAAACTGAATGTGTAAGGAGACGTCATATAAAGGATAACGTATACCACACCTATGTAAAGACAACGATTTTATTGATTAATGGAATTAACGTAACTGTATGTGTTCTTTAGGAGTCTATTTGATTACACTGTATGGTAACAGTGCATCAAATTGCAGTTACTATTACAATTGTATATAAATAAATCGTATGAATATATATAGAGTACATATATACCTATGTATGATGGAACAGATACATATTTGGCATTGGTTTTGAGTATTCAAACTAAATGAATAGGAGCATTGAAAAAAGTTTTCTATTCATTTATCAGGTGGTTTGCATGCTCGTTTGCTACTATTCTCACATAAAAAACTAGTTTTTTTACAGTTGGTTACAGATGTCCTTAGGTGGCTTTGACCACTTACAATCAGTTGGAGTGCATGCTCGTTTACTTCTTTACTTTTATAAAAAAAACAAATCTAGAGTCACAATTATAGTCGCTTACAAAAAAGCCTTTTAAACTATCTTATCCTTCATCTCGGTAGCAGAGTCAAAGATACAAGGCCACGCTGAACACGCGTTGACAAAAAAATCGAACGTCACAGCATCTACATGACAATATAACATTGACCCCAGTCTCCGCCTGACTCCTGACCCGCGCCTGACCTATCGGGACGTGCAACCTTACTTATTACAAACAGAATTATTATACATACTCGGATCTGCGCTAAGTATGTCGCGTATTGTGTCCAGCAAAGCAAACTATAAATAGAAACAAGTAATGCGCTTAAATAAAATAAACTTAAGTAGCTAAGCCTGTTCCGTATCGTGTTCGGTAAAACAAAGTTATATATAAAAACGAGTAAAGTTTATTAATCTCAAGCAAATAAATTAAGCCATTCTAATCATTCTTCAATTATTTAATTCTTCTTTCGTAGTATTATCGCGAAAAATTATTAAATATTTCTTAAGACACACAATCCTTTACCATTATAACATTCAAAATTTGGTTACGGAAGGTACATGACTGATTGGAGTGGCAACCTATTTCGGGAAGCTTATATCCAGTACAATAATAGAATTATGTATGGATGGAAAATTCTATACCGTTTCTGGATGGTAATTCGAAATTTAAAATATTTGTTACGTTAGTTTATTCGTACGGTATCTAAGTTAAACTTGGACAACGCGCTATTAGACCCGTTTTACGTTCTATAAGAGAATTATGGATCTTGGTTGCCCCCTGCCCTCAGATTTGCGTCAGTCCGTAGAACAATTATGCCGTATGTTATTGTCACAATCGTTCATTAACATTAATATCGTATCAGGATATTACGAAGGTGAAGTTTAGGTATGAGGTTCCATAACTGTGTCTAATTTAAACGACATTGTATGCAGAGGTTATTTAAATTTAATAAATTCAAATGGCATCTGATCGATATTGATATCTATAGAAGCTTGAACGTCAACTAGTTGCCACTGCTTCGGTACGTGTTTTACTACGGAACCAATACTTGTTTCTTTCAACAGTTGTCTGTCTAGATTATTTACACAAGTACGTTTATTATATGTACTAATGTATAATCAGTAAATTACAATGAAAATAATACAAGGTATTAAAACCGCTTTTGGTACTTCATTGTTTTTCGTTATTAAATAATATATAAATAAATAATTCCCCGCCTATAAGCACGGTCTCCTTTGCGAGTGAGCATAATTAAGCTTTTATATTATTTTTAACAGAATATCATTTTTTCTTATTTCTACTTCTAAAATTGTCTACTCTTCTTGATTAAGGATATTTGACTTTTACATCCTTATTTAATAACTTAATTAAGTATTATTTTGGTACATTAAACGTATTTGCACTGCGTAAGCTGTTTCAAAATATATAATTTTTTAATGAATAGAAAAATGATATAGCATTACTTTTCGTAACGATATAAAACATTTAGTATTGTTGTTAAACAATTTCATACTTATCCTTAAACATTCTATCAATGTCTGATTCTTGTTTCTGAGAAATCAGAAAATCTAGGTGTCAGTTTGTTACTACATGAGCAATATTACATAAGCAATGTTCCATGAGCGATGATGATGATGAATGATGTTATTAAATAGTTTTACTAACTAAGCACTGCTGAGTACTAATACATACATATATTTTTTAACCATCATCCATAATAAATGTTCATGCCTACAATTGGCGTAAACACCAGTATTTGTAATTAATTTAACTGTGTAACGCTGTTGGTATGTACAAAAGTAAATAAATAAATAAATAAATTCACAAACAGCCGCTACAGCGTCCTTGTACAAACAGCAATGTTGTTAGTGACCTGTTACCTAATAATAAGGCGTTAATTTCTTTATCATTATGTGTTAAAACAAACTCCAAACAAATATTTGGAGCCGCCTCGTAAACAGCACACTATACCGAAAATAATTTCCAGTTAATAAAAAATATTCAATGGAAATTCAGCATGCTTACTTATTTTAGTGTTGAGTCATAACTAAATTAATATTAAGTCAATAAAAATATTTTCTCGAATTTTGACCAATCTACTTGTTTTTGATATTAATTAATAATAAAATAAATCCACAAAAATCAAAACGTCATACCTACGTATAATATTTCTTGTTGCTACATTTCATTATTTATATATTCCTAACGGAAATAATCGGACCCCTGAAGATATATGACTACAAAATTAATTATATAGTCATATTATTTCATTAATCCTTTATTACCTAAGGCTTTGACAGGTTCAAGACCTTTAATCCTATATGCATTAAATTAATTAAATATACAAGTTACTTCTTCAAACTCGCTACAATATAAACATAATTTGGAATTTCAACAACAGATCAAATCAAACAGATCAAATCGTACTTTCGAATTCATTACAATTTTTCACTAGTAGTGAGCAGAGCAATATCATTATTTCTGCAGATTTTACATGCAGTTCAATCGAGGAAGTACCTCCGTTAGCTTCGTATGCTATGGTGAAGCAACTTGTATGTATTGTTTGGCGAGGTGTGGTTGCCATAATATAACTATCTCAATCCTAAGGATAAGCAACGCATCTACGTGTAAGTTAATATTGTTTTAATGTAAGAAAATCAGCAAACGCACTTGCAGGCGCACTATGTTAAATATTCGTTGCAGCCTAAATTCGTTTATGTCCAACCTCAAACCCAATTAGAGCCCTATCTGGCGTTATCAATACATGCCTTGCTACTCGTAAGGACTGAAATGATGGCTTATTAAGATTTTTGGCAACCGTACTTTTCCAACTCCAACAAAAAAAGCGTGTTAAAAACAGACTTAGTCCTATTTGTTGACGTATGTCAAAGTGTTAACAATAGGTATTACGCTTTTAAAACAAGTGCACCAAAATTTTTAACGATTGATATTCACGAAAAATATGTTTTTCTGAAACTATTATGTTTAATAGACAAATCTTTAAATCTTTTTAATCTTTATTTTGTCCGCTCCGTTCATGTTCGCTTTGTTCTGTAGATGCCTTTATATGTAGGTATTGCCGATCTTATGAGCGATGGAAACCAAACAATCAGTCGTGGAGAGCGACGTTTATCAAGAGAAAGTCGGAAGCGCTTGACGATTTTACGACATTCTGTCGCAGGAATTTCCGATGACTCGTAGGCATGTGTTCAGAACAGTTTATCAAAATCAAAATTACTATTTAACTTCAATGCCCGAAAATTATTTATTTCAAATATTGATACGAAAATTAATCAGTACCTAAAAATGTATACTAAATAAAAATACTAATGCGAAATAAAAAAAAATGAAAATTATTACTCTTTATCGTAACGTACCTCTAATATTGCCGCGTGTGTATTTTTATTAAAGAAGGTTCCTTACAGAACCCTTTTTGAACGCCAATAAACTACCACTCACTCGTTTTGGAAGGGATGTGACAAAATAAACTCCAAAAAACAAATCTTTTCTATCCCTAAAAACTTCATTTACTAATAATTATTCGAATTAAATCAGATTATTTTGAAATTTACTATTTAACTAATACTATTAAAGCATTTATTTACTTTTTGTAATATTATGAAACATCTTATATTTTTTTTCAATGAACTCCCTATTTATCCAAACATCTTTTAACAAAACCACAATAAGATTAAAACCTAACGGTCCCCAACGACATCTAACGGCTTCACCGACTTCCTACTCATTGAAATATGTAATCAGAATCGCGGGACCAATTTAGCAAATTAGAAAAGTTTATAGAAAAGTGGAAAGTAGAAGCCGCATCACGCCGCAACCCAAACCGCGTATGTCAATAAATCTAACAGGCAATCCCCAATCTATTTCCTTATTTCCATCTGTACCTGCCTCCACAATAATATTATTATATTACGATAATAAGAGAATAATAAGCGAGTGTGACCGCAACGAGTTCACAATAATAATAGCGTTCACCTTGCACACAATGGTGGCTAGGAAATATATTATGTCATTGTAGAGCCGCTCTCATGGCTGCACGTTAACAGCCTTTAAACATCAGTTTAATTTTCTTATAAAACTCATACTATATTTGACTTTATTCGTGGTTAGATTGAATATTCTAAATATTATATTACATATTTGGATATTTTACTAATGCCTATAAACTTTATACTGAAAACAGAGTTTGATAATGTTTGACATAATTTACGTATTCTAAATAACATTTTAAAATTATAACCGATTACAATACGTATGTTAAAAATAGTTTCGTATTTGTATCGTTGTTTGTGTTTGTAAAACTACTTCTTATAATTGTAGAAGTAATAACTTAGCGCGTAAGACGTATTTTAGCATTCCTTAATGTCAATTCTTATTAATTTTATTACATAAAAATCTATATTTTTTTGTGTTACGTTTTGTGTTTTATGTTACGTCATAAATCAAGCACGAATACCCAATTCCAATATCTTCGTCTTAACTCCAATGTTACTTAAGTAATAGTTAACGTAGTTGTTTTACTGGGCATCGATTTTTTCACAGTGAAATGTTTATGTATGAAGGTGTCAAAACACTCTGTCGAGCACAAATTGCCGGCGGCCCACTAAGGGCATCTATTTGAATACCATTTCGAATACATATGGTCCAATAGCATTGCACAATGGGAGCAGGACCGCACTCCTGGATCTGATCACTCCCAACCAGATAGCCTTGTATGAAGATTTATTGCATGCATAAACTTATTGAATTTTAATGGTCATTATGTACCATTGTCCCTCTAAATCGCAATCCGATTCTGGATGGTTAGGAAATTATTCATAAATCCATAACAATGTTATCTGAATACTCAAAGGTCGAACCGTGAGAGTTTTAAAATCGGATTGCTTTCTGATTGAAAACTTTAAGCTATTAAGTTGCAACGCTGATCAATCTCAGGTCAGCTCTGAATGTCAGATCGACCTGCGGAGAACATAACACCTTCACCAACGACTACAAAGTTAATATAGCTTAAGTTAAACAAGTATAAAGTTTAGAATTTTATTTACCACCTTAACTTTGATCAATGGCGTAATATGTAACAAAAAATATGTTTACGAGCGTTAACCTGCGTTTTTTCTTTAAAAAATATAACCTTAGACGCCTGCTATAAAATGTAGAACAATACGTAATTCGAAAAAAAGTTTAAAAAAGCTATTCTATCTATTTTCTAGTTATCTTTGTAACCACAAAAATTTTGCCATTAAAGGCGGTTATCGCAACTATAAATAATTTTGATCATTATTTAGTCTCGTGATAATAAAACGTGCCACAGCCTATAACGAAACCCAAATTACCAGCACTCTATGTACAAAATTCGAAGTAGATTAAATAAATAGTTTCCGCGTTAAAGGAACACAAACAAATGGACAAACGAAAACCGTTTCAGTTTTATATAATAGTAGAGATGATTTAAGATACGTCCATGGAAGACCAAAACAAATCAAATTTATCTAATGCATTCATTTCGTGTCTGCGGGGGCACTTGCAAAACCTAAATTTACGTTCATATCTTCAAATATGACGATCGATTTATATGTATGATAATATTTCTTGTGCCCTACGGTTGAACTCGTTTACTATGAGCCCAAGTATGATATTGAGCCCAAAAACATCATTGATTAATAGCAGATGTAATTTATACATACAAGTATTTTTATTATAATTGTTACTGTAGTTCTAAATAAAATTTCTTCGTTATAATGTGAGTACTCCAAAATACTTCTGAATAGACTTTACCGTACATACTTTCAGTAAATAAAATCAGTCCGTAACAGAATTATACGCAAATACAATACATGCAGCATGGTGCCACGAACGCTAGCTGCAATCGATCGGAATACCCTGCGCGAAATACGGACCAGCCGTGTCACCAGCAGCATTGATCAAACGTAAGATGGATTTTTGAAAAAAAAAAAGAATTACATACTAAAACACATACATGAAAGATGCATAGTAATGTTATCAACATGCAGTCTTATCACTAAAAGCGATCTATTCCAGACAACTGTAATTTTTTCTAGTTTAAAACATTTCTAAATGAAGACTCTATAGCATAGCTAAACATAGTCCACAAATGACTAAGCACTCAGGAATTCCTTCTGAAAATCAAATTCTGGTAAACGGAACCGGATATCAAAGTGGTTGGTATTCCAAAAGTTCACATGTCCTCTACGAAAATCCAACAAATACAATACTAGAATAAACTTTATTATATTGTAATAAGACTTACTATTTAGGTCTTGCATTTCATAACGACGCGTGGTTCAATCAAATTTGAATCTTATGTACTTTGCAATAAAGGTAACGTGAGAAGTCTTCGTCAATCGTGTAGAGGCGTATAGGTCAAGCGGACGCGTCCCATCGAGACGGGACGCAAAATGTCACCGTCCCGGACATAGACCGCAACGTGCAGTAATGCACCGAAATACTAAAAGTGCATCGCGAGATCTAAAGGCTACGTAGATTTTAGCATATACAAATCATATAGCATTTTTAAACGTGGAAGAACTATCGACCGGGGAGGTACCACTGCTGACCTCATAATCCGCCGTAAAGCAGTACTTGTGTTTCGGTTGAAGAGGTGCGGTTGCCGGCTAAACCATGAAGCGAGGCGACCATCTTAATCCTCAGGAATAGCAACGCATCTAGGTTCGAGCTCAGATAGAATGGGGTCGTGTTTCGTGGACGTCTATCGGCTGCGACTACTTAACATCAGGTGGTTTGCATGCTCGTTTGCTACTCTTCACATAAAAAAAGTTTGGTGCCTCGCATTATTGGCAATAATATCTATAATATTTCAAACTCAAATCATCGCAGAATTTATCCATTTTACTATTTAACGGGTATTTACGATTTTTCATTACCAATATATTAAACACAAAAAAGGAAAAACTAGTAGTAGGGAAGATAGATTAATCTATCACTAGTACCTGTTAACAGTTTCCCCGCCATCATCGCTATATAGGCGTGATTACGAGCCATGCGACTGGTTTGAAATATCGGCAATTAAAAATCGTTTATCGTGTGTACCCGTTAAATAGATTAGCAATAACGATAGACACGTAGGCAATTCTATAAAGGTATTCTTTTTTCTTGTATTAATAATAATACAAAAAAGTCTTACTACATACTTTCATAATATATATATATATATATATATACTAAATGTTCAAAAAATACAAATGTTTGGAAATGGGTCAATTAAAATCCAAGATAAATTTGACCTCTTTAAAGTAGGGTTATCTCATATACAAAAGAGATCTATTAAAGTCGAAGTTACATTTCGACCGCAGACGATAATAATAATAACATTGTTAGTGATTATTTATTAAGAACTGATGTAAAAAGAGCGCCGGGAGTTTTTTTCCACCGGCTTTTTTCTTCCGGTCAACCTTAGCCAACAGGGCGCTCAAAGCCGATGTACTGATTTTACATTGTACCCTTAACGTTCATTGAGTGTATGTATCTTATAATGAAATAAAATATTTGAATTTGAATTTGAATAGTTAGTGTAAATTGCCACAACATTCCTAATTCAGAATGATATCTTGTATCGTGTTCCCATAGCAACAGTGTTGGTGAAACGGCTTGGCTATTCTAGAGGCCGACATCGTTATCGGTCAACAAATGCCCTTTGCAAAGATGGGCTGTTTCAAATCACGCATTCAAAAATTTTTAACAGATTTCCTAAAAGAAGGGAGAATTCACCTAAGTTAACTTTTATTTTTACAGCTTGTTAGCACTTTTAATAAAATCTAAATTATTACACACGCTGTTTCAGAAGTGCAGCTGTCATTTGTCATTTGTTGTCTTGTTTTTAAGATTGTCAATTGCAGCCATTTTTCGTTATTATATAACAGTGCATAAGTAGACATGTTTTAAATTCGATTCTTAAATACGATACTTAAACTATACGATAATTAAACGCTAATAATTATTTTTTTATACGTGTGTTTTATAAACATAACAGATTAGCTCCAATTCGTTTGTCAAACTCTTACTATTGTCTCGTGCACATCTTATAAATATTTGTCCTGGGTAGGAAATAAATCCACAGCCTCAGTCTAAGCACGATTGCTTAGACCCCGATGGGTCTACCGGCTCGGGGGTACCACTAGAAAAAAACGCCAATCAGATATTTGAGATAATTTCGTCACTTTCACATAGCAACACCATCGCAATGGGCTACTTGCAGAAGGCCGACGTCGTTATCGGTCAATGGTTGACCTTTGCGAAGATGGGTCTACGTCGACATACTACACGCTTGCAAGCAATTTACCGATTTACCAGCCAGTTAAAGGAGCGTTTTGAAGTTAAAGTTTGTTATCTATGAGTCTATTTTGTCTATTCCCTTTTTATTAGGCGTGACATAGCACTTTTTGGTTTTTTAAAAAATCTCTAGGGAGTCACTGTCGCCTATGGACATCTGTAAGCAACTATTGAAACCAAGATTAGCCGTGAAGTCAATTACAGATATGTGGCTATTCTTAAGGACTAAGATAATTAACTTTTACGTGTGTAAGCGTAACTAACTACAAATAAAGTGTAACTACACGTTTATTCCAAACATACCAGAACTGTTTCACACTAGATATAACTGAGGTGGTCATAAATCCTCTGTCAAAACTTTCAGGGTTTGCCCTGCTGCCTAAAAATACTTTCACTCATAAGAAAAAAATTGAAGAGGTAGAAAAAACGTGTTTAACCTCAAACGCTATCTTAAGTAGAAATACGATTTCAGTAACTCATATGATTTGAGACACATATAAACATAATTGCGAAATGTATAAAGTTTGCTATATACTTTCGATTACCCCTATTTAATAGGCGACATGTTGAACCGGTCGCATGTATCGTGGTCACGGCTAAACAGTTTAGCAAGCCGCACACAGTTACAGATTTGTAGCCGTCAGTACGACAGACACAAGTGTATCGTATAGGACACGGTACGTCCTGTGGCCACCGCGTGGGCGCTCCGATGCACGAGATTATGCACGCCCGTGACATCCGATAGCGCTGGACTGGAGGACTCTTCGCTTTGGAATAAAAAATATTACACCTCTATCTTAGTGTACGAGCTTAAAGATCATATCATATCTCTTGTGGAGGTAAAGAACTTCAACTGAGTATTTGTTATGAAATGCTTTAAATTCTTAATGAAATAGCAAACGAGTATGTAGTCGGTAGATAGTAAAGCAAGAGTTCTACCGAGGAGGTATCAACGCCAGCCTCCTAATCCGTCGCAAAGTAGTTCTTGTGTTTCGGTTGAAGAATTGCGGTTGTCAGCTACACTTATAAGCAAGGCGGCCATCTCAATCCTCAGAAATAGTAACGCTCCGGCAAGGTAAGACGTTAGTCCTGTTTGAGTTGGGACGTAGATGTTTCATGTAGTTTACTACATTTCCAACATAAGCAACATTGTAGTCTACTCGATGATAAATGGTCAAACTACGAGTACCATTCATGAGTCAATTGGAATGTCTTGACCTTACATTTGAAACGAAAACACAACAGGGTTATAAGACTAATAAAGCAGAAGTAGATGAAAGAGTACTTCTAGAGTAAAGAGGTCTACCATCTTATTTCTTCTAGTCTTCTAATAGTTCTTAAGTAGATCGTTCGTATTGCAAGATTGCAGAATTGTATTGTTTATCTTATTTTGAGTATCTATAACACAAAGATTTAAATGAACCATTATAGCTTTTAAGAATTATATTATTATTATAATTCGCAGTTCAATACTTGCTTTAAATACGATACATGGAGTAATGACTAAGTTATACTGCTTATACCCAAACTTACAGACCTCTACCTTAGTCAATTTAAAAGTCTATACTTTTGATTATCAAAAAGAAAGGTAACCTTCTTAAGTTATTTTTGCAATATTGTACGTAATAATCTAGCAAGCAGTTCACTATATAATAAATAGTCACTGCCACGCATATATATTTGTAACCAAATACATAAAGAACAAGAGTTCCACTTAAAATCGATCACAGGTGCGTTGCTCCTCCTGAGGACTAATTTTGTTACCTTATTTTTAGGTTAACCGGCAACTACAAATTTCCATCAAAAACTAAATAAGCTTCACGCTGGAAATGGATGTGACAGTGGTACTTCCCCTGTCGAACCGTACCTGTGTACCGCCTTGCAAATTACAAAAAAAGTGTAGAGCATACTCCTATACCATCCACAATGGAACACTCACCATAGTCCAATCCATAATTGATACAGGGCGATGCTAAAAACCAATAGCGGGCTCTTTAAAGATTTACGATCGGTTAATGTGCATGTGCGGAGATTTTAACAACATTTATTATGATAATGACCGCCTTGAATAATGTTTTAATATGCGCCAGCGAGCCTTTGTGAGGTATGGACGGAATTAAAATATGTTCATATGTAAACACTTGTATGTTTAAATTTAAAACCTTTGAAATTCGATTTTGGTACCACTATCACTATATGTATTTGTGTCCCATTTTGCCTTTTTTATTCAAAACATAACTATAAACTAAACGAGCTAACAATGGAAAGTAATCATCGCCTATAGTTATTTCTAAAACTAGAAGAATCTCTTATACATCGCTGGCTTAAAAATAGATATTTTTTCCAGCTCTATAATATCTTTAACAGCTTTGCCGGATTCTGGTTTGAAGGGATATAAGACCTTATAAATTAGTCTTCGACAAAAAGAATGTGCTTGTAGTTCAGAGAATACTTCAAGCCTATTTGGAAACAAACACACAAAACGGAAAGTGACCAGTCACCGGCGTTAAACGCTGCTGGAGTCCAGTTTTAAAGGACTTAAGACCTTCCCACTTAATCATTAAAATTAATAACTCTTCTAGGGTTTCTATGAAGTCTTCAAGCCTTGACAAACACCCATGGGAGAAAGTGACCACTTGCCAATACGTTGAATATATACGCACATAGCAAATTAGCAGTAGTATAAAATTATCACTTAAATTTCAAAAAAGTAAACAGATAACAGATTAACTGAAAATTATATAGAAGATATACATAACTGTTTCTACACATGACGTGTATCACAAGCTAAAAGCGAGCTAAATAAAGCTAGGTAGAGATAGCTTGTCTCTGGAATAGAGGCTTTAAGCTGACCAGTATAAACAAACCACAAATTCAACAGTCGTAATCATTCATCACATCACAAGGTTGCAGTCGTCATGAAATTGTCTAAATTCCCGCATGGAATACATCACAGCAAACAATTGCAAGCGGATTAGGGCTTGCAAATTTGAACCTTATTATCATTGCATATATAACTTCAGCATATTGATAATATGCAATGAGTCAATAAATTGTTTTGTGGCAAGCGTTACCTACGTAAATGGGCCTAGACTATAGAATATAGATTTAGGATTGCAACAGATTAAGTTATAAGAAATAAACTGCTGTAAAGTATGCTTTTTATTTCTTATAACTTTATATTCTTATAACAAAAATCATTCGATTAAACAATTTTTTCGCAGCATGCGAATTCCAAATATTCGTTTAATCTGAGGTAATTAATAGTATAATCGTGATTGTTCTTTAATAGGGATGGACGACAAAACTGAAGCCTTTTGTAATTTACTTTACGTAGATCATAAATTTTATGCCATTTTTTCTTTATAAAGCTGTTAATTCTAAAACTTAAAAAAATGTTATGCAGTTGGATAAATGTATTGACATGTCTAAGTGTAATTCAATTAAGACATCTATTTTGCTTTAAACTACAGTTGTGAAGTTAAATTTTGATTTAAAATACAGGTTCATTTGCATGAAAGCGAGTTAAATAGAAGAATTTGCATGATAAAAATAAACCTGTAGAAAATAGAGCATCATTTATTAAAATATGTTGTAGTACAAATATCTTAGAGTATGTTTTGTACATATTAATTCCATTTATAACGGTACACATTTTTTCCCAGTCAACCTTAGTCAACAGGGCGCGCAAAGTCGATGTACTGATTTTACTTTATCTCCTTGACACTAATTAACTGTATGAAAATACCTTATAACGAAATAAAAATTTTGAATTTGACACTATTATCCTGACGAAATTCTCTATAAAGTTATATAAGAGCGAAGGAGCCACCAAATCAATATTTCGCAGGCGACCCGAACCAAAAACCATGCGTCCCTAACTACAAAAGGAATCGTAAACTTCCCTCTAGTTACGAGTGTAAAGTTACCTAAGAGTTTAAAGTTGGTGGAACTTTTCAATCAGGCCCCTATGCCTGTGTGGAGTAAATTAGGGGTCTTCAACTAGCCGCTAAGGTAATTTCGTGCCAACTTTTAAGATCTGATTGAAGTGCAAACTACTTACTTTGTTAGTATGTTTGAAAGGTAGAACCTTTAGTCGTACCTTACAATTTTGGCGGTGGTACGCCAAACACAATCTATACAAATAAATAAAAATGGAGTGTCTGTTTGTAATATTAAAATAACCTCTTTTAACTAAATGCATATGTATGTATACTGTACATATACCAAAATAACATTTTTTACAATTTTTGTCAGTCTGTTTGTCGCTTTCGTCTGACTAATCTCTGGAACTTTCACTGTCACATAGCTGATGTGATAACATAGGCTGTTTTTTTAGAATTAAGTAAAATAAATGCGGACTCTGCCATAAAATTCTTACGTTCCGAGTAACCTATGAGGTAATCTTAATTCTCAAAAGTAGAAATGGTGGGCTTTAGGTAATAATTCTGAGTTTATTATAGATATTCTCATTTATTACTTCGATTTCATTAAAAAGTAGAGGCATTTCTGTGGTACTTACTGCAACGGTTATATTTGTGACACGACATGTAGCCATGTTTGGATGATAATTGTAATGTGATAATTGTAATAATAATAAAATAAAAAGTAATTCCACTCCATTTAAAAGGATAAAAATAGAAAAATTAAACTAAAAAGTTTTCAATTCTATTTTAGAATACGCTCTTAAATCCTCTATTATATTGTTACTAAAATTTATTGTAAACACTTTACAATTCTACTTCTATAATACTATTTAGAAGTCGCAAAACTACTTTAAATAGTACATTGGGCTTGGAATTGTTAAAGATAAGTGAATTTATTATCTGTTAGTATCCGCGAGCATCGTACCCTCTTCGTGTTAGATCTGCCCTTTGCGGGCTTACCCGCTACTCTGATTGAGATAGAGAATTAAACTGTGAGAGAATTTTGAACTATAGATCGTAGTTTAAAATATTTTTATATGTCTGCTTGGCCTACGCCATGTTACAAATATTTAATGTGGTAATTTTTTGTTTTATTTTACTATGTAACAGATACTCACGATTCATTTTAGTTACCGATATTTCGAACCAGTTGCATGCCTCGTGGTCACAGCTAAACTGCGGCGACGGGGGAAAACTGTTGATAGGTGCTAGTGATAGATGAATCTATCTATCCTATGTTCACTTGGAAATATAAGAAAAAAAAAAATTGGAGTACCCGTTACATAGAAAAATGTATAGGTTCCGCGATGAAATTAGTTTAAAATCATATTGGATGTGGTGTTGTGTGACGTAGTGTTGCGTGTTCATATTATTGGTGGTAAAGCTATAGCTCAATCGAGGAGGTACCACCGCCGTCCACGTTCCTAATCCGTCTTGAACCAACTCTTGTGTTAATTGGACAGGTATGATTATTGGGTAGACTTGCATGACTACTGTTGTAGTACTTAGGCGTAGCATCTAGCATAGAGCTCATATGGGACTTTAGTTCTGTTTAGCGTTATTTGTGGATGCCCATAGACTTCAGCGACTTCTTAAGATCATATGACCTATATCCTCATTTGCTATTTCTGTCTTATAATATAATCAAAAATTATAATGTTTAACATTCGAAGTCAGTGTAATGTTTCTGGTCCTAAAATGAATTCGTCCACTTTTACATAACTAAACAATGTGTCATGCATAATAAAGACACTTATTTTTAGATTTTCCACGACACAAATCACGCTAATTACAAATGTGGACACTGACCACACTTGTTTGTGTACTCATTTACAGTGCATTTAACTCGTCCGAAATCTTATTTTTGGAAACGAGACTTACTCAAGTAGCCGGAATTTGGCTCTCGGACTCATCGGAAAATATGTAACGATAAGTCCTCTTTGTTCTTTGTGTCTTTTTGAGAGTATTATAATTGGTAACATAATTAAACGAGCATGCAGTTCATTTGACAGTAAATGGGTACTATCGCCCATTGACGTCTATAATCAAGAAGGAAGTTTCCACTATTTGTCCGTTGACGTGCAGCATGGAATTAACAACAAAGTACGAAAGTATTTATATTTTTGTCTTTTTAGAAAAAGGTTTTGTATGTTAAGGACTTTTAATAGATACTTCTAATCGATAGAGCCAACATAGATCTATAGGAGGTACCACCATCTGCCTTCATAATCGGTTGTGAAGCAATTGTATTGTTTTGGTTGCCAGCTATACTACTGCAATCGACAGCCACACCATTTTTTCCCAAACATTTCATAAGTTTAGTTAGTAAAAAAAACGTTTTAACTTCAAAGATCATGAACCAGATCATGTCCAGGAATCAATTCTAACCCCCTATCATCAAAATTATACATAATCTAGCCACATTACTATCACGACTCAAACGCAATACAGTCGCTATTAATTAAATGAAATTGTAATTGATTATTCATTAAATGAAACTGCAATTGATTATTAATTATATTTAATTACAATTTCATTTAATTACTAATCAATTACAACTTCATTGAGTTAATTATAATTGATTATTAATTATATTAAATTATAATTGATTATTGATTATTCATTGAATAAAATAGTAATTGATAAAATATAAAATATATGTAGATAGATATTACTTTCATATCGTACAGATAACCTTTTTAATGCTCAGTACATTCGCAATCTTATATGACTTCACCTTTAAAGAATATAGATTTCAGCAACAATGGGAGTTGCCAAAGGCTTTAGATGAGAACAGAGCTTTCCGTTCCTATCATGAATAGGCATCCTAAGGCGATTTTCTGAGGATTACCAAATGTAGAGCGCGCATACAAAAACTATTATAGAACACCAAATTCTATTTTGATTCAAATTCACATACCTTATATAATATGTTAATGATTATTAAAGTTACACTTAATGAATTTAAAGTCAGTGTGAAACAAGTTAATTGACTTCGATGGCTAAGACTGACTGGAAAAAAATCGGTGTTATGTTTTGTGATGTTAGTTTTGTATATTGTATGAATTTTGTATTCAAATCCATTGTCGTTTGCTACACTAATAATTATAGTTATTGTTATTGTAAAAGAAATTATAAATCTATAGTAGAGGTGGTTTAAAAAATGAAGTTAATTGGAGCGTGCGTTCTTTTTTGAAAAACAAAGTCCACCGTGTACTTTATACGATCTCGGATAATACTCAATCTTATTTAAGTTTGGATATGAATTTCAATAGTGTGTGATTACTTAAACCAGTGAGCGTCTTGGACGCTAATTTACTACTTTTCCAATAATACGACAGGAAAAGATGTTACTCGATATTTTTTCAGAGGTTGGTGTCGTTTCATAGCTGGGATTCGTCCGAGTAAAGTATCTTAATGTTATACCTTTTTAAACTGTGAAAAATGGCCTAAACATTCACGCGTCTAATCCTATGTTGTGTTTCCATCACACGTGCCGGCGTAAAAAACGTAAATTCTAAGTCTCTTCATCCTTACCATAGGATACCATAACGCGACATTGAATACACCTATTTTAACTGAATCCTGCCACCTGGTCGCCACAAAGAGCAATGATCGATCGTGTCATTTGGCACGCACCATCGGTCATTTGAGATTTGCACAAAATCGGTAGTGATGCGTTTATAAAAAGATCGATAACGACATTAATAACCAATATT
>DWON01001474.1:0-24286 GCA_018251015.1 Phocides pigmalion okeechobee
AAGGGAACGTGTTTTACGTTAACTATTTAATGTTTGTTATAAATAGTATCCTTACGTGGAAATAAATGAATGTCCCATTCTCATGACTATTATTGAACATCTACAAATAATAAGGACAAAAACCGTTTTCTCCGTACTTTCAATTCGGGTTATTCATACGGATATCATTCTTGCCTTTTTTCTGTCATTATGTCATAAATTATAACGCTGAAAAACCTAAGATGGCCAAAATATTCTTTGAAGTATAGTAAAAAATAAAAAAAAACGTGCCTAACTTGAAACATGTATCTACAAAAGCTATACTTAACTTGTTTGTATAATTAAAATAGCGTCCTCCCCCGATATTAAGTGACATCTGTCACTTATGAACATCTGCAACTGAAACTCGGTATGCAACAGGAATTCTACATGGACCCTATTGTGCATTTCTAACTCCTAAGAACTGACAGACATGTCTGATGGTAATATTCACTACGGAGACGTAAAGTCATCACTAACCCATTATTGTTCTACTATTGGACACAACTTTTCTCTTAGAATGAGAAGATTTAGGTCATAGTCCTCTACGCTAGTCAAATGCAAGTAATATTCACGTACCTTTTAGCTCCGTATTGAATCCTCGCAGATATATAAGTTTCCTCACCATGCTTTCCTTCTTCATAAAATCAAGTGATCGATAATTAATTTGTAATATGACGCGGAAAAAGCATAGATGCATTCCAGGCATTCGAATTTCGGGCCTCCCCTCTGAGAGACTGGAGCCTTACCATTAAGCTGCATTCATAAATATGGTTAACATCTAATATATGTGACAATATTACATGTGAACTGTATTTATAAAATGTATCTGAACACTAAACACAAAATAGATACCCAAGTAAAATTTTATACACAAAGCATTTTGCTAATAATCAGTTGGCTTATATCGGTGAAACGATTTTGACCCTAACTTGCTAAAACTTGAGCCAAACTTCGCAACTTTAGCGCTGAATTCAGCGAATGACGAAAGTTGTTTTTTTTATGGAATGAGCTACTTACTATATTTGCTGCGACGCGCTGAAAGTTTAGTTTTGTATTCAGTTTTAAAATATTTCCAGGAACAAAATTAAAGCATATATTAAAGTTGCTCCATATTTTTCTTATTATATAATGCGAGTTAACCACGGTAACCTCTGCAACCACGGCAACCTAAAAAAATAACCATAGTCAGTTCTACCGCTGATGATTAAAGATTAAAATGAAAATACAATAAAAATATCATGCTATTGTCGATAAATAGGTGTTGCACTTTCGTTAGGCATTTTTGTTTTTAATTACTTTACTTATATAATATTTATTTTCCCGTTTTAAATACATAATTATCCATTTATATATGAAATATATAACATTAAAAAATATAAAATAGCAACAAATGTCAACGATCAAGTATTTTGACTAATAGGGACGTGTCCAACTCAAATTAGACGGTCATTTATTACATAACAAGTTAGAGGCTTGGATTCTATTCGGTCTAAGAAACTTGACTAACTTTGCCTACTTGCCAGGTTTCCGGACACAATGAGAATCGTTTTAACTGAATAAGAAGAGTTATAACCACTACGATAAATAAGTAAGTAAGAGATAAGTACAAATATTATCGTATATTTTATTTGCCAATAATTTATACCCAACATTATTATTTTAGTCATGTTGCTTATGTTTATACTGTTAATACTTTACATAATTATTTATAAGTTGTATTAATAGTCTAGATGTACGTAGTATAGAGCAATAATGGAATGCTGTAAATCTTTCAACGGACAGCGCAACGGGACGCGGCGTTCGCTACAAAACATTTTTTCCATTCAATCCACTGGGAACATGGATTCGATTTTGTACATTCAATATTATAGTGCACACTATACGGCCATCGTGATACCACTCGAGTACCCACAGCGTATCAAACAAAATTTATTTTAAAACAAAAGTTTAATTTAAAATTGCGGTTAAACATTGTAAAACTCGTCAACGAGTCCTGAAACAAAATTAAAACAAAGAGAAGTTGGTTTCCTGATCGTTTTATTATTCAAACACATTTTGCTCCTCTTCACTTATGCCCACATTACAAACCAAACCGCTCCGTTTATCTTTTTTATACAATTCCACCGTAGACGTTCAAATTCTAATTGGATATAAATAAACTTTTTATTTGTAACACTTTATTTGTAAAAGACATGTTCTTTTTTATTTTGACCTCTCTTTATACGTAGGTACAATAAATAAAGTATACAGATTTTGTAAAAATAATCAATTTTATTTAGTGAAGCGGTATAATATCGTTATTTAATGTTAGTACACGTGCTATTCATTTGTCGCATCATAAAAAATCCGAATAATACACTACTACTAAACAAATTATAAACGCATAAAGAGAATGCATAACTTGCAACATA
This sequence comes from Phocides pigmalion okeechobee, assembly GCA_018251015.1. Lineage (NCBI taxonomy): Eukaryota > Metazoa > Arthropoda > Insecta > Lepidoptera > Hesperiidae > Phocides > Phocides pigmalion. Next base: position 2,433 of record DWON01001474.1, read on the forward strand.
ACGCTTCAATAGCAATGACGTAAAATACACACATTTGTAACCAAAAAATGTATTTGATAAACGTAATATGAAAGGTAACGAATGTGACTAAGGAGCTTTTTTATCTAAGTATATTTTTATTCGTCAAGCGGCAGTGCGACACTGAGCCAAATAACCTGACGCCGTTGGCTGAAATAAGGAGCTTTCTAATTTACATTCTGTATACAAATTGCGCAAATGTGAGCATGAAAATAAAATTCTCATCGTTTGTGTTTTCTTGCGGGGTGGTCTTTTCTCGCATTATGTAAATTTTTATTACGAATTCTGTCAAATTAGTTTATATACACTTTCTCCGAGCTCCTCATAGATTTCAATGACTTGCTTTTTTTTATTAAAATCATGAATTTATCATTCCATGCAAATTCTTCGGTAACTAAATATATGTGAAATTATTTTATTATTACCAGTTTTGATTTTTTTCTTACAATTACTAATATTTCTTGACAGAACTCAAGATAGTCTAAAAAATCATAAACAACAAAACTTTTGATGGTCCAAACACAATAGCTAATAACTATTTTTAATTGGGTGGTATAAACTATTCCTCACCCTGTCACCCAATTGAGTCATTTCATCGTCTATTATCGTCAGAAAAGCCGTTTAACTCGCGTGGTATTCATATAAGCTGCCTGTAGGCATGCGAATGAAGAGTTTAATGAAATGATTGTGGTCTACATTTCGTAGTTACTTACGGATAAATCATTAAGAACCATTTTGTTTCTATCAATGTATCAAAAGATTTTAAAGTATTCAAATTACTGTGACCTTAACACATAACAAACACGGTGCCTCTTAAAAGGCTGACCACTAGTTATAATCTATATTTTCATAGTCACTACCATAAGTTTATTGTTATATTATTTTGAAACTACTCATTATTTATAAGGTTGATAATGTTTTTACTTTATTGTGACTTTATTAATGAATTCTGTTGATGTTTTAATATAAACGACAGAAAGTTAATATTTAGTAATTACTCTTTACCTGTAACCATAAATCATATAGTAGTACAAATATAGTTGATGATTGGATATTATATTGGCTATAGATAATAGGTTAGGTGATAATAGATTACTCGTCGATAATGTTGTAAAATGACGCTTTAAGTAAGAATATGTAGTACATATAAGTCCCATTGTTTATTTTTCTTGCTTCGAAATTGTGTTTCTTTCTCCTTCGTACTATTAACTCAGAATGAATTCTTCACGAGAAGCCATTATCATTTAGCGGTTAATAAATGTGAGAGCAAAAGTCGAAGGTGACTCGCACAAGGGGATCAAAAATCGGAGTCATAATCGTAAAAAGTTTGAGAGTAACGCACGCGCTCTGAATTCTAAAGGCAGTCAAATGATCTTGTCATTACTAAAAGAGGCCAGTGACAACACAATAACGCGTTTGCTGTAAACATCACTGAAAATATTTATTCGAAATAAGCAACGATACTTAGTTCACTCAAGCAATATTTGCCTCCCGTAAATATACAATAATTTTCGATATAAGGCTCAAACATTTTGTTTAATAAAATTGATATTTTTTTCAAATAAACAATCAACAATTTAGAAATATTTTCAAAGTATTTGTACTATATTTGATCGACGACGCCGGTGACAAAAAATCTGGTTCATATCTCGCGCAGTGAATTACAATTGCTATTCAACGCGGGAATGCAGCTAGCGTTCTTGGAACCATGTCGTATATGCCCGGACTCTCTCTAGATTGTTTAAGTTAGGCTTTTATTATAGAGTAGAAATTTTCGTCATTAGAAATATTCGTTTGAATTTGGTATGCAGCGGAGTTAAGGATTGTTACTTAGTCAGGAAGAAAAAAGACCTAAGAAGTAAAGTGTTATTATAAAGTAATTTAAAATACTAGATTTTATGCAGCTCATAAATCTACCATCATGAACTGCAAATTATTTTCCCGCATTGGGACCGGGTCTCCTCTGAAAATGTGAAGAAATTCAATAATTTTATTGAGAATTATGAGGTAAGGATTCTCATGATGCTTCTTGCTTATATTACAATTACAACTCTTACTTAGCTCTTACCCTAAGAATTTTTAATAAACTATTGGAAAATCAGAAATGATATATAACTAGAGAGATGCTTAGAATACATTAATCTATTATTCAATGACATCTTTTTGTCCGTATGACATGTATTTGGGTCCCAGTTTATTGTGCCTGAGAACTTTTGCTAATACTTAGAATGAAGTTCCGTTTATTCTACTTCACATTTCAGCCCAAAATATTGTGCAAACACTAAAGTACGTATCAAAACAAGCCAAAAATATAGGGTGTTACATTCGCTGTAGAACCCTGCATGTGATATCCATCTTTAGTTTCACAACTGAAAGTTATCTCATACATACGAAAGCCCCACTTGCTACAATGATGGAGGTCGCACTTTGGGCTAAACATTAACCTGCCCACTGCACAACATGTGAAAACGCCTGCATAAGCACCGTGCTACGTACCACGAACTTTCCACGAACACTATCCGATACTCATAAATATTCAGAGACGTCTAGTCGGCTGTATGTATTTTGTTTAATACCTACACTAGAATAAGGCTGGTAAAGGTCTCGATTATATGAAGTAAACCTATTGACAGCACCGATAGCTCAATAGTATGATTTAATAGCGCAATATTAACTGGACTTAATATTATTTAAATCTTTAAAGTTAAGTAGCTATTACTGCTTTTTAATTGAAGTAGCATTTATTAATATTATTAATTCCGCTCAATTCTTTCTTTACTTAAACTTTGAATTGATTTATTCTTACTGTTTTTACTGTTACTTTAAATATTATTAAATACGCAATACCATAAAATTAAGTTAAAATTATGCGTAAGAAATTTTAACATTAAACTAAAGGGTAAATGAAAACTGTGTTGAATTTAGATGCGTTTTGACGGCAATTACTAATTGGTAATCCTATACTTCGTTTTAATGGGTAACAAGATAATTACTTAATGGCGCATATCATTTCTGTTTGTTCGAAGACTACGGCGTAGGTTTAATTTTCCAGTTAATTTACAGTAATTCAATCTATTACAACTTTTAATAGACATGAAATATTTAGCCTATTGCTGCGAGTCTTATACAAAATGTTACAATAATAGTGAACAGCGAAAATGCATACATTTTAATTTTATCCATAACTTTGCCTAAAATTAAGGCATTCAGTTAACTTGATAGTAAGCGATAACAACAAAGTACTGAAAAGTATTAAAAATAATAATGGATTTTTTATATAAATTATTTGTTAATAAACAATTTAGTTTACCTGTAAGGCAGCCTGTCGTGAACTGTTAGTAAGTAACGACATCAAAACGCTACAAACGAGGACGAAATTTGAATGTCTCATTTAACTGTATTTTGCTTATCATACTTTTCAAAGTAGCAAACAGCAGTTATAAGACAATAGGTGTGACGACGAAATCTCCATGGTCAATGATTCCCTACCTCATACCAAGTTACTATCAATCAACTATCTATCAACTTACCAATCTAATGTACGTACATAATTTCAACCAGACTTCCACTGTACAACTTCACAAGTAAAGATAAATTTATGGCATTAATTATTTCGATATAAAACCCGGAGGTGAGGAAAAGAACTTCGCTACAAGCTGTTTCATTAACATGAACAATATTAAGGAAACTTTAGTGGAACAGCGTAAATATTTTATACTGATAAATAATGCAAGAATGAATAGGCGTCTTCTAGGCGCGCTCCGTCTGCGGTTGCATCATCACTTTACGTCAGGTGAGATTGTGGTCAGAACGAGCTTATTTATAGCGGAAACACAGGCCTAACGTAACAATAGACTACTTGTATAATTATTTAATGTTCAACACAAAACTTAAGTCCACATGTAGCAAACTATCTGTGAATTACCTTTTTCTTGGAGGGCTAGGTTGTACAACTACTGCATTAACAAAGATTTACTAAGAACCCAAAAGCATAAATTAACAGCAATATTTTTTTCTTCTAATGCGGTGGTTTTTAACGTGATCGATAGTTGATGTGCTCCCTAAAATACAAAAACGCCACCACCACTATACATCACCACTAAGTAATAAGTTCTGCACATACCACATCGCTATACATTAATGTATAGACATGTGATCCAACATATGAGTAAGCCTGTAAGCGTGGATAGGAAATACTACGCGGATGTCTTAATCTCACGGTGTCGAGAACATGTGACGATATTATTTTTCTCGGCATCATATCGGGTGATTAATAACGTATTCCTTCTGCCGTTGCTACGTCTTATTTGATATCATTTATGCCGCCCACATACACAACGACTTTCGTGAGAGTTAATGGATTAATTGATAGCTCGTTCGTTCACCGCATCTTATCTCTCTTTTTTCGCGTTCGTATTTTCTAAGTATTGGGTATGATATATGAGACATTTTTCATATTTACACATTATAAAGCATATTATTGTATATAAACATGGCAATTATTAACATGTACATATAAAAATGAAACCAGTAGTATGCATTTTTGATTTTTTTGATATATACATTTTTGGTATAAAATAGATATAGAATATGTGTGTTCCTTTATAATCATATAAACACTTGTAACTTCCATGTAAAACAATTTTGTGAACACCAAAATAATTACCCGTAAGCACAAAAGCATACAATTTTTTTTCTATATTTTCAAATACCTTAATATTATCCATGGTTTAGAGTCGATGGTGAAATACATGTATAATAAACTATTTTATAAAAAGGAGAACCCCGTCCAATAGCTTGCGACTTATCGAAATCATATTTCAGGAACGTGAGGACGATGAAGCTTATCCTTTTCTAACGCATCTTACAAGCCTCGTTTACATACTTTGTAATTTGTAAAACATGCTTATTATTTTAAATACTTACATAAACAGATCAGAGTTTTATAATTAAGTGGTTATACTGACGTGGCCATTGCAGCCCTAATCGCTTACACACTTCAAGATGATCGACGATCGTATTCAATTTTCCTCTTCCATCAATTTGTACTAAATACACGTTTAACATCATTAACTGATGAATATTCTCACATAGTAAAGATTTAGACGACCATATAAGTGATAGAACGTGGTATTTTAACGACTTATTACTATTACTTATATGAATGTAAGTCCAAAAAAATTAAATTGAAAATACCATTGATAGCTGATATTTACAATAACTATACATCTTTTTTATCTGATACAAGAATACAAAATCATTATTTGAACTCTTACACTTATTTCGAGAAGCTCGCTACATTCGACAAACGTGTAATCTCGAAAGCTTCTCCCATAAAAGGGATCTACGGAGGCGTATCAGAAATTATCGACTACTTGACAGGACACTTGCCGGCTGTGAACGAAGCACTAACCCTTTTCTAAGGCATTGTCTATATCATATTGTCAGGAGCACGCGGCGACAAAAGATATTCGCTGAAATATAACTTTACTCGTGTAATATTTCTCCATGACTCCTGCTTTACAAATAAATATCGAATAAATCTTTGAAAATTTTTTGAAAGCGTCTTAAAATATAATCCAAGAAAAACATTATTGTATTATGCGACTTGCAATTAATTTGCAATTAAGTAACCATAGAAATTTTTAATCGTCGCTCAGGTGACAAGAGGCCTGGTTCATATCTCGCGTAGAGAATAGCGATCGCTACTCATACAGGAATGCAAGCAGTAAGCACTACTGCATGAATACGGGACTTCCGTTCAATTATTTTGCTTAGGTTTTTATTATAGTTTCAATTATAAATTTAAATTAAATCAAAAATAGTGGAAGGTCATATATGTACTTATCTCCGGATTATTTGATATAAAATAACCTGTAATATATATACTTATGTATGTATCTATATGTTTCTTTACTCCAACGGGTTTTACAAAAACAAACTCAATTCAACGCAATAACAGTTTTTTTTTATTTAAACAATCCTTTAGTTTTATTTTAATACATATATATAAAATTTGACCTTAGGAAATCATATTTCAGTATATGAGATTCATAAATAGACACTTCAATTCAGTTTCAAGTGTGTGTGTGTTTCTGTGTAGTTTGTGTACTTTATTGAATGACTGAAATTTCACATCCTTGAATGTCGTTGATCATATTATTGGATATCGATTTCGTCGACTGCTCACTAATAATAATTTAAACTTCGACGTTGAGTTTCCACCGCATTCCTGGTTTAGTTAACGGCATTGCACTATCATAACTGCTACTATGAAACTAGCTTACATAACCATATAGATAGAATAAGGTGACTGACAGAGCCAGAGATTAGCGCACAGCCGAAACAGCTTAGCTTAAAATCCTGACATTTTGCATATGGGTTATTTATATAACGTAAGAGAGCACTGACAAAGAAATTTTGGAAATCCTTAGGGGAAAATAGACAATGAAAAGCTACGATTCTTTGATTCCTTTTATACATTTGCTTCGAATATTCTAAACTTGCACATTGTCATAAGTTTAATTGATTGTGAGAATTTAGTAAATCATATGTACCAAAAACCTGTAAGTTTCAAAAACTTGTGATTTTTTAAATGGCATGTAGATATTTGAAATTAATAGTATCTTATTTTAAACTTTGTATCTCTTCATATTCGATAACGTAAATATATTTTATCTTTATAGCAGGAGTCTCTGCATGAAGCTTCCGTAACAAGAACTTGTACAGCTCAATGAGTGGATGAAATATTTATGAGGCAAGACATCTTGCAGCTGTGAGTGGGTTATTCTCATGTCGGTTGTGTAAATAAGGAGGTAGATAGGTACGTACTCGTCTCTGCAGCCCTAACGAAGAAGATGCAAGCGAGGCGGAGCGCGGAGGTAGCCAACATTCACGGAGGCGGCCCCGTCCACTACGATCTCTAATGAGAGCGCTCCCGTCGTTAAATAAATTGGATAAAGACGTTCGTGATCTCTCAAGAACAACTTGAACCTCTCTACTGTGACTAGCAATTAACTAAATTAAAAGATTGTCCGTGCACTTATCGAAACGTCTGAGACACTTTAGTCTCTCCTCGATGCGTCTTTTGTCTCTAATGACATTTAAAGAATCAACTTGATTTCTTATATTATTTTTTGAACAAAAAGTTAAGCACCTCGTTTATTTCTCTTCATAAATCTCTATAAAAATATTAACGAGCTCTTTTAACGAAAAATAAACTTATACGTTTTCTCGCTCTTTATCTTTTGAGCGGAATGTTTTAGTAGATATTTAATCATGCTATCGCCTGACCGCGGCGCCAGATTTAACTTATTACGCGGATTCTCGACATTGACAGTATCGGAACCAATAAATTACGAGTGTTGGTACGAAACCGATAAAATGAACCAATAGAACCGTTTGTTTTGTCTTTTCCATCAATATACAGTCAGATCTGCCCGTATCGTTTTGCTCCTAAGATAAATATAACAGGGAAAACAATAATATTATATGATAAAATGTGTGTTTATTTTTCCTTTGTTATGTTGGTCTTTTATATGACGTACATAACTCGTTATGAACAAGCTGGCTTTACATACATCAATAATTCAATCTCAACGTCACGTTTGTCATGTTTTTGTTGGCGATCAACGGCGAGTTTTTGTTTATTGGCTGAGTATGTAAATAAAGAGTAACATATGTATACTATTTTTTTAGGTAAAGTGAATTCTCGATAGTATGTGCACATGTAAGAAGACGAGTTAACGCAGCATGACACAAAGGAGGCGGCGTTTCCGCGATGTCAGCTGAGCCAGGACCTCGCGACCCGGATCACCGGATTAACTGCCTGTAACAGTATGTCAACCAGTCGACCAGCCAAGATTTACGCCCCTGTTTTCATTCTCTTTTAAAAGGATTTCTTTCTTTTTACCAGTTACAAACAAAAAGCTCGGCGTATACCTACGTAGTAATCTCTTTTAAAAGCTCACTTCGCTCGCTTTTCTGTTGCTTTTTAACATCGCCAGAGCCGTAAGCCGCCAAAGTACAGCTATAGGCAGACAGGTCTTTGTAGTTATCAGTGAATGGATTCTAAGACATTGGAACAGGAAGTCCAAATATCTTTTGATATTTACATGCGAATGTAGGATGCACGTCAGGCTGAACTTATATTGGATCTAACCGGTTCCATATCCAGAGCCACGGTACGACTATAAGCCTTTAATCTCTGCATTGCGTCACTCCAAGCGGAATGAGGGTTATCGGTTTCCCTGCTGATAAACACAAACGAATGAGTTTGGGTATACAATTCAGCTCAATAATACCCATCCACGGGATAAAAATTGATTGTCGCGCGCAATCGAATAGGTATTTTTCCGGTTTCATTGTTTGGTATCTCGCGCCACTCGAAAATGAATAATTGCTTTCGATTTTGGTTATATATTGTTGCGGTGACAGAATTTATTGGCTATTAGCTGTCGATTAATTGTTGATCACAATTACGCTGACGTCCGTATTAATAACCGGGGGATACAGAAAGGTGAGTCTATAAAATTGCGAAAATGGACTTACTCAGTGAGTGAATGCTATTCGATCATGCTCGTTCAATCGATAGTTGAGTGAGTACCACCAGCTTCACCCAGTTCGCGGATCGAAACAAAAAGTGTGGAGGTGTACCTGTTCGGGTAGGATTACTGAAAAAACAGCGCACTCACCTAACGCGGTCCTGGCTAACGATGTATAAAATTTCCATTGTCATCAATCTCTGACACCACGCCGAGGATTCGCAAACTCCTCACTAATTGCAATTTGAACAAAAAACTAAAAAGCGAAGTCATCGCGCGCTGCAATTTTTACGGCACGAATTTTAAAAAACAAGAGTAGCTGTTGTTAGTCTTAATAGGCAAAGTCAGCAAGCAAAAGAAAATGTTCAGTCAAAAGTACTTGAAGACTAAACGTACATCATTATTATTCCTTGTGAAAAAATTAAGTAATAGACTGTTTAGTAAAGGAATTCATTAAGACTCGTTCGGCAATTTTTATCGCTGTATTTGAACAAGTGACACGTAAATTAAATTTACTTCGGATATGATTATTATTTCATTGGAATCGGCTCTATAGAATCTCAAAAGCGTAGAGACCTAGAGTATAATAAATACAAACATTGACGCACAAATTTTATGCTAGCAAAATCGTATAATATTAAAATTACAGGTAAATTATAGGTTTCAAGCTTAATGTACTTACTGTTGTCGCGATTTAACTACCATACCTCTATCATTATGTTATTTCCAAGTTCATTTCAAGACTGAAATAATTATATATTTAATAAATTTTGGTGGTATAAATACGAAAATTACATATTATAACGTGTGTTAAAAACATATATGTACATATATAAAAAATATAATTTATAGATTACATCTTTTCTTACTCATAAACAATACGTTCACCTTATCTATTTTCTTTATTTCAGAACGAGTCAGGATTGTGGGAGGCGGCACTAAACTAGAGTTTTTTTTCTCTATCTTTATACAAATATTGTATTTTTATCATACGTGTAACATTTACGAATACACAGACTTTTTTTCCATTCGCAGTCTTGTAGCGCCTACGTAAACATAGCACTTTTATTAACCCGTAATCTATACTGATGTGTACGTAAAATACAGGTGTGTGTAAGCCGCAAGCGCGGTGCAGGGAAAGTGTAAACAGTATAATAGTCCTAATGTAAGTAACCAATCCTTCTGAAGGTCGCTAAAGCATATGGACATCCACATCCAACTTCAAAGAAGTCTAAAATCGATTGAGATAGTACACAAATGGATTATTACTTTCAAAGAATAAGATGATCGCCTCGCTCATAAGTGTAGCCAGTAATAACACCTCTACAATTTAAATGCATTGTTATTATAACATAAACATAGGAAAACATTGATATTATGATGAGAACTTGTAACCAGTAAGTTGAATACGGATGGACATTTAAGAAAGAAGAACTTTTGCTTGAATCAATTAATACTACATTAGAAAGTATTGTGATATAATATGTATGTGTGTGTGTGTATGTGCGTGTGTATGCGTATATGTACATATGCAAGTATTATAAAAAAAATGGGCTATCATAACATTTTTTAAAAACAAAAAATATTAGGAACAGGAACAGAAAATATAATTTTATTAGACATAGTGAAAGGAAGTAAAGGATTGTTAAGAATCACAACGAATGAATAGAAATAAGAAATAATATAAGAGGGCATTAATATCACAGATAATTCGATTTTCTTCAAAAGATGGACATAAATGACTACAATAGTGTAGGCACTTTTTTCAGCACAAACAAAAAGTTCACACCTGATCCTGCAAACAGGGACTCATCATGTAACACGAAGTCACGTAAATTGGCTAGGATATATACTAATCCCGAGATAAAACGCTTAAGCTTACGTGGTGCTGTCTGGTGTGTAAACAGCTTTATTCCTTGTAAACATTTGCGTTTACTACGAATTCTTAATACCGCTGTTTTCACGCCAACAAAAGTAACGTATTGTACGGTGCTACTGTATTTATAAATGTAAGTGTTAATTTACTTCACCAAATTATAATACATTCGTAAATAAATACGGTATGAAATACAAAACTTACCGCTTGGTGCTGCAGTAACGATATCGATCTATTACGCAGAGAACCCGAATTCGATACCTGGCGAGGAAGATAGAACATCTTCCTCGCCAGGTATCGAATCCGGGGTCTCTAAAAAGTCTAAACATTTAAAAATGTCCATTATAAGAACATAATGAAGATTTTTAAATGAATCTTGGTGTAGTGATATAATTTTATAACTAGTGTATTTGTACTTATAGATAATAGACTTTAGTATTTTTCATTTATTATTCTTAAAGGGATAAGTAAGATTTACTTCTATTTATTATTTGATTGAGATCGTCAAATAGTAGCATAGACCCTAATTTTATTTATTATCGTTTTAAATTTACTTAAATATTAAACTACCTTTATTAATCTGTACATACCTACTCGTTAATTCATACATAAACATGCATCACTAAAAAGAAACCCGTTAAATGTTATGGTAAAATCAGAATGGCAACGTAGTGGCAAACAGAACACAATAAACTCTATAGATTACGCCTTTTTGCTCGAAATAAGCTGTTTGGCTGTCGAGCGTGACACTAACAGAACAGAGTATCGGTAACAATGCGGCAATAAATAACCGTATGAAATATCGCCAGTTAAGGTCGAACGCAATTTGTAAGCCCACCTATCTCGACTGGTAGAAAGATCACGGGCTTTGAAAATTACCTACAACAGGTTTTTGGATCATGATTTGTAGCGCCCCCGGGCAGCATTTGATCCAGATGCCCTTGTCTGCCGAAAACAACTTGTGTTTAAGTAAAACTATTCTCTTTCCAAGTTCGTGTGTGTGGAACGACGGTTGCGTTGTTTACTCTCATTTTCATCTCCGACGTACTGCTCTGGTATTTGTTTTGTAATATAGTAGCTACATGTTTATTAATATTAAAATTTAAGTCATGAGTATTGGATGTCGTGAAATGCAATTTCCCTGTAAATTTTATTTAAATCACTCTCATTTGCACGGCGATCCTAAGTTAATTCAAAAATCTACACTAAGCCCATAACAAAATTTATGTTACACAAACATAAAATACTTAACTAATATACAGTATATTTCTAAGATAAATTTATTATTTGTATAATGTATTTATTTATAATAACATTAAATAATATATTTCACAAAATACGTAAGGAAGCCAGGTAACGAAACTTGTAGCATGTTAAAGCTTCTTTGAAAAACAGCTGGTTTTCTCAACATTACACGCAATACTTAGTAATCGCACGTTATCCGCGTCCCTATCCTACTTCGGCCTAAACATTCATTCGGCACCTATCGCCGTATTAAGATAAGAAAAGGGATGTCGTAAACTTGAATACAAGAATTTTATTTTTTGATACACACACGGTTTTTTAATCGTCTTGTTAAATCTTAAGTACTGGACATTTTTCCTTTACAATAAATCTTTAAAATTTCTAAATTACGAATTTTGTAGTATAAAAAATAAAAAATATAATTCATGATTACAATTAATTTGCTGCTTCAATAGTCTTTTTGAAGTTAAGATTATGATTTCAAAAATATGGAAAACAATAGTTACCTAACATATTTATGTACTTATTTCTACGTTCCATGTATTTATCGCAAAGAAAAAATTATGTATGTAGTTCTTCGTGATTCAATTGGGACGAAATTACCACTACACCTGTTTTATTGTTATTTAATCGTCAAGTTATTACAATTTCAACACTAAGTTCAGGTTACCTTTTAGCATGAAAAGAGCTTAGGCTAATGTCAAGTACGCTACCGGAGTGTAGCTGTGTAGAATATATTCATACAAGAACATTGTGGAGAATTTTCAGTCATGTAACTTTTTTTGCAATGTTTCTCTTCATCGTAAAAATAAATGACACTTTCTAATACGTAGTTTTGTGCCTAGGGATAGACCCCCAAACCACTCGAGTGGAAAACAGATGGGCTATCATTCACCTCACATCTCTCACTTAGTGTCACTTACGGTAAACATTAACCTGGCTTATTCAAACTTAGTCCTTAGAGGCAGCAAAGTGTTTATATTATTACCTACACTTCTTATGCAATCAACTTATTTGGATTTTGTTATAAATGCGCGTTGGTTGCAATAATCCCTTAAGTTAAATGATATGCAAACTGTCTTATTACTAAATGTTCATTTTGTTTATTATTTATTGAATATAATAAATCTAGGAATCATAAATTCCTGCGAAAATATCCAATCCTTGGAAAATGTATCGATATAGATAGACGATAAACGCATCGTACAAAATTTATAGCACAATACAAAGGGTCGAGTTTTATTATTCTGCATACAATTCCATTTGCCCATCACAAATTACAGGAACGGCCATTGCTATGGTTTTGAAAACGTTGCAAAAATTGCGCACCCATCAGTTCATTATACCTCTTGCTTGTTGTTTGGAACATTCATAGTGTCTGAAAATATGAAACAAATAGGTGAAAATCAAATGTATGTTTACATAGCTTTAACTCTGTAGTTAGTAGAAAATTCGTGGTTAAGTTTATTTTCTGTATTTTTTTGTAAGAAATTCTCTTTTTTATGTTGTTATAATACGCAAACGATCATTCCGGCCACCTGATACCTGCTGCTAATATCTGCAGCCCTCGAACATCCACATCCAAACTCAAACAGGATTCAAGTTCTGCCCAAAAGCCTGCAGAGGTGCTTTGCTGCTCCTGAGGACTGAGATGGTCGCTTTATTTGTAAGTGTACCTAACACGTATACATCGACAAACTGTCTGTACAATACAAATATCTTATTATAATGATCAGTATATTAACCAAAATACAAATGAATAGCCAGAAATAAATGCCATTTTTTAACTTTCTCTTTTGTCTAACAGTGGTCGTCAATTGGTCATTAGTTTTCAGCGTGATGTGACTGATCCATTGTGTCTATAGTTGTTAATCGTGACAGCTGTGTACAGCTGATTAGTTACTCCAAGATTTTCATTGTAACAAATTAGTGAAATACTGTGCATAGCACTATTAGTACTCAGCAACACCTTGCGTTTAAGTAAGACTTACAGTGAAAGACTACTTCTTAGCTGCACAAGTAAATTTATACTCAACCATGGCATTGTAGTAGAAACCTCTGTGATTTTCTTATGCTACTTTAGTGGAATATTGTTGTTTTTTTAATAATAAATAAATAAAATAAGTTAACCACCAATACAAGGTGTTAAGAGTAAAAGATATTCCCGAATATAGTCTAGCCAGTTAGACGGTACATTTGACCTCCCTTATAACTCAATCGTTTACCCATCCGATAATATCCTAAGGCAATTAATTCTACGTATATTAATATTCGTATTCCATACCCTTATATAGAATAGTTAAATTAACTAGGTATTCCTGAAAATCCTACAATAGAAGTAAATTCAGTTCTATAGCATGAGCTTCGACCCCAAAGCGCGGCTTTCCTCATCAATATTGCGCGCGCGTTGCGAAACTTTCTGCCACAATTACCTGCAGCTCAACTGTCGGGAAATATACTGGTCTTGTTTGTTTTGCTTTCTATGTTAAGAATCGATTTTCTCATTTAATATTCTTTTAATAAAGAATAGTTTTGCTGATATCATGAAATAGTAACTTGAATTTTTTGTTGAAATAATCGTAGCGGAATTAAAGGGCAAAACTAGCTTTTCAATATAATGATTTAAATTATTTTTTTAGGATTAAGCTTCAACGTGAGGGCAAGTTTACATCTTCATTATTATGTACGCAATGTCAAACTTCGTGAACAAACTATTAATCGTATGTCAAAGGCCATTAAATATAATTGTTTGTTTTACTATACATGCCATCGATAGATTTTGTCATTTTTCGAAAAAACAATTTAGTTAACTTCAAAAGATTCAATGCGAAAAACTTTCTCTGAGAAATATCTCAAAGGCAAAGTGATTAGGCACCTCCTAAGCAAAACGAATTTTGTCTTTGTTCTTCGATATTGGTATCTCATTACTTTCTTTATTTACATTTACAAACATTATTACAATATGAGAAATCGATTTTTATATAAGGTGAAAACATCAATCAATAACTTACCAAAATTTCAATAAAACAGATTTTTTACAGCTTACCGCTTTTGTTATCTTAAAACATTTTAAGTAACTTGTTATTTTTCACAAATACAAATAAATCAATTGGTGTAATCCACACAAGTATTTAGACATAAATCAGAATTAGTTCTGTATCTAGTGTATCTGCCTTAAATCTTAATAAATTATTCATTTTGAATTGTTTGACACGCTCATATTTGAAATAAGTTCCCCGATCCTCACACTGTCTATAAATAAATATTGCCCTTGGATCCTAAGTAAATTTGAGATCTTAATATTAATTTCCTAACTTATACGTAGAGTAATCCTTTGATCATTGAAACTTAATCTGTTGTATACAAATTGTCTTTTAATATCTTATTGTTTAACCCAGAGGAATAGTTTTAAGATGTACTTATATATGTGAAATGTTAAAAAAAGATACGTATCTAAGATGATATTTTTATAGTTTATTAATATTTAACAATATGTATACCTAAATACACTGACACGTAGGTTGTGCTTACGCTCAATATTGTTAATTAATTTTCAATATACACGAATTTATAATATTTATACGTAAATATTAATATCTATATTTAAATAGTTTATAAGATATAACGAGTTAGTACCAAACAGATATTTTGCAATTGCATTCTTTACCATTCATTTTGTTTTTCAAATAAATAAAATTTCCATTTTATAGACTTCAAAAAAATTAAAACGACGGAAAACCTATTTAAATTTGGTTCAAGAAGATTTACCATGATAAGAAAATATAAGCTATATCAAACAATAGTATTAAAAGTGAAGCGATGTGTGTAGATATTCGTTCCGTTTTTTGCTAGAGTAGATTAATTTGCGGACATCGGCCGGTTCTTGATAAATACAAATATGACATGAGAACCACCGCCGGTGGAGTTAATTAATAATAACCGAGCTGGTTTCTCGGTATAGGAAGGTGAAAGAAAAATATCGTTTCGCTGAGCGTTGGTTAGTTAGCAGAGAGACCGCTTCTGTGTGGCCCGAAATAATAAGCCGCAACCCGCCGCACCCGTGATTTATTGTTTTGGCTTTGCGAAACCTCACTCGGAAGCCTGATAAAAAATGATCGCACTTATTAACACCACTGTCTGAACCCGACTTTATTACGCTTTGCCGATTCTTGTGACAACCCAAATTCCACTTTCTCTCTTTCTCTTTTCAGCTTTCTTTTTAAACAATGCAGATTCATTTGTATTAGTTTACTTTAAGGCTGTTGTTTATTTTACTTCATGTTCTATTCCTTTTAAATTATTTACATGAATGTCTGCAGCTAGAGATGGATCTTCTTTTTCATTAAATTATAGGTTAAGGTCATTAGACTGCTATTCACTTTCCACACCACAACGCTCATATTATGGCTGGTGTGAGCTTCGGCGTATTTTTAATTTATTTATGAACCATTTTTGAACCATTAACGTTGATTTCTATATATGTTTATATTTTAAGTTTTTCTTTTCTATTTTAAATTAAAGGTGATAGACCCGTTAGAGTACGCCCGGGTCGCCCCACCGCCACCCTCATAACCCGCCGTAAAGCAACATATTCTTCATGTATTGTGTTTGGTTGGGGAGGTGTGGTTGCCGGATACACATTATTGGAGGCGGCCGTCTTAGTCCTCAAGAGTAGGATCGCATCCGCGTCTATCCTTAAACAGAACTTCTATTCTGTTTGACATTGGACGTGGTAGTCCATTCATAATAAAAATCTATTTGTTTTGTTAAAATCGTCGATCAAGAATCAATAATTATCGCAATGAAACATTAAAAGTAGCTTCAATCTAAATTTTTCGATAA
Source organism: Phocides pigmalion okeechobee (assembly GCA_018251015.1). Classification (NCBI taxonomy): domain Eukaryota; kingdom Metazoa; phylum Arthropoda; class Insecta; order Lepidoptera; family Hesperiidae; genus Phocides; species Phocides pigmalion. The sequence continues at coordinate 18,957 of DWON01001474.1, forward strand.
AATTGAATTATAATGAACTCATGACTTTCAAGTTAAGCACCTAAATATGTGTACTAATGTTGACCAAACTAATAATCATATTATACTCAACGTTACGTCGGTATTTATGGGTCATTATAAAAATGAACATTAATAATTTACGTAGTAGGCATTTTATTGTCGAAAACAAAATTCTTTACCACAGCATTACTGAGGGTCTACCACCGGAAAGTTTTCGAATATTACCTCCATTATTTCATGAGATGACAGAGGTTGGGCACATATTAGCAAAGTTCGAGAGTGGCCTTTAATGTCACCCGATTCATTTTTTAAAGACCAGCACAAAATGTCAGTTCATTTTTATTTAAATATTTAACAACTGGCGTAATTATACCGCCCCGTTTTATTGGATGCTTTACCCTAAGTATCAACCAGTCTAATTAATTAAAATTAGTAAATTGATTACCTTTCAATTAGTGTACATTTCGTCGTATTTTAAATACTGTCTGTCAATTTATTAGAAAAAAATGTCATTTAATCAAAATTTAGGGTTATAATAACTCTGTTTTCGAAACAAAATCAACAAAATTTAAAAAATTGCCAAAATCTATTAAAAATAAAATATTATTAAGACCATTATGTGAGTAATGATATAAATAGAGTTATACTTTTAAAATTAGTATCAACAAAAAATAAAGAACTCGCTATAAAATATGAAAAGATTATTTGATATTTCCATAACTCCAAAATCCAAAATAAAAACAAATAGAAAAACATTATTAAAACCAACAATTTAAGATAAGTTATTTTAATATCCAAAAAACTAATTTGAAAAATACTATACCTTTTATTCAACTGTGGAATTCTGCATTTACATATATATATACTGATGTCAGTGACAGCCAGTTTTTACAAATAAAATATTAAGTTCACTTGACAAAATATCTAGTATATTCGTTCATTTTATTTTAACTTTTACAATTTTACTATATTTTCCTTCCATTTTTACTGAGCGTTCACAAAAACAACATTCGTCTACCATCCTATTTTTATTTTCAACCAATGCAATGTCTTGCTAAATCGCCACACAGTATATATCATCAATACTATTCCGAAATATGAAAAATAAATTATTGAAAATTTAGAACAGACATTGTACTAAAGTGTAATATAGTATTGTACCATGTTATCAACACCTTAGTTTCAGAAGAAACTAAGACACTATAATTGATCAATTCATCGCAGAATAAATAATAAGCATAAAATATAACAAATAATACTATATTATAATGCAACAAATATTCTTATATAAGTCACGCCTACAATACATTCTGGTTCACGAAGAGAGGACGTCAAGGGGGAGTAACAGATAACATGGAACGCAACAATGGTTTCGGAAGTGCCACTGATTGGAAGAACTTGTAAACTGAAAAAGATTTTGAATCTCACATAGCCACAAATGAAACATCCGTACTAGGTCGAAACAGAATAAGAGAAATAATTCAGAGGCAATCTTGCCATATTAAGACTAAAAGAGTTTTTTATAGCAACCTTCAAAATAAATAATGCCAAATCCCCTTTAATAAAATTAACAATCTTACTAATATTACAAATGTAATATTTTGGAGTTTGTACCCTTTCACGTAAAAAGCACTGAACTTAATATAATTTATACATGAGAACATTTTAAAAATATTAAAAATCGTATTTTCGAACATGGATATTTTCTAAAATAAAGATAAATATCAAGTGGGAAGTGACTTCAATTCTGAATATATGCATGGGGAGGAATACATCGGGTAGAATACATTTTGATGATGAACATGACATTAAAAAAAATGACGAACTATTTTCTTTTTCTTCGAGTATTTTATGTCTATATTTATGTGTTTATGTAATACAGAAGAAGAAACATAGCGTAGCAGTAATAAAAAAGAAAAATAATATTTAAATGAAAAAAAAAAACAATTAAATCCCATCTACTTTCAGTCTTTTATGTGACGTCACTTTTAACAGCCTTTCACACTTCACTTTCAAGTAGGCTTGGTTGAATAATATGGTATAAGTTTAGTTCAAGAGAAATGCATCCACTAAATATGTTAATACTGCGCACTGAATCTTACTTAAATGAAAGCACCTGGCGTGTAAAACCAAAAAACGTTTGCCCAAAAAAACCTAAAATGTAGCTTTTTATAAACGGGAAAATTAATTTACATTTCCACGTTTACATAAATAAGCGTGGCCGCGTTCCCATGTGTTCGCGGGTGCCGGTGTTCTTCGCACTTGTATCGCCCAAATGCTAATGCACAAAGGGGCTCACAAAAACATCGCAGTTATTTTTGGAAATGAAATGCCCAAAAGCCGTACAAACGATTTGCCGTTAAGTGGTCCGTGCTAAAAAATTCGAAACGAAATTCAATTAACCGACATCTCCATCTCTAAATCAATATGAGTTTTCCTGAAAATATGTATATACGTTTAAGAATGTATATTGTTGTCTGTGATTTACGTACACGATGACTTCCATGACAAGAGAGTATGAAATATAATAACGTCGAAGTATGCGGTGGTATATTATTTTCTGTACATAAGTTAACCTTACAATACAAATAAATGTCCAAATTTACATTTACTAACTTACAGCTTATTGCTATTTAACTTCTATTATGTTGAAAAACATAATTTTATTATGTTTGTCTAAGTATTAAGTAATTAATGAGGACATTATTTCATGCATATAAGTGTAAACATTTACGGCCCAGTTAAACTAAAGTTGTTAGTAGCGTTCCTCGCTTGGCACCAGGTGGAACTCCAGCTCATTTGCAACCTCAAACGGTTGAAGCATAAATGCCAACAGTTCCCTTATGTTAATTGAAGCTTCTGGTTAAATAAGGGTCAGATTTACGTCTACCGTCTCAAATAACTTTGGACAAACATTTACAAGCAACGTCGTTACTCTCATTCAAGTGCACCACAAATTATCATCTACTATTAAATAATAAAGGTTTTATAATATCAACAGTTTCCGTTAGGTAAATTATCTTGTAAAGTCAATCGTATAACTGTGTTGTTGAACTGTTTGTTTTTTTTTACGTCAAATACTTTATATGTATGTATATGTCACATAACATTTGAACTATAAAAACAACTTTCGCCATAAACTTTTATAATAAATATAGCATATTAAATCAAATCAAATCATTTACTTAATAGTCAAATGTAATATATGTAAAAAAAGGGGTAGAGCCGTCAGAGCTTGCTCGGGGCGGCACCACCGCCACCCTCATAACCTGCCGTAAAGCAACATGTTCTTTATTTATTGTGTTTCCGTTGAGGAGGTGTGGTTGCCGGATACACATTATTGGAGGCGACAAGAGCAGGAACGCATCCGCGTCCATTCTTAAATAGAACCTCTGTTCTATTTGAGATTGGACGTGGTTGTCCATGGGCTGCAGTGACCACTTTACATCAGGTGGCCGGCATGCCCGTTTCTTACTCTTTAATAAAAAAATGTAAAAATATTAATATCACATTTAGTTCTTACTAGAACGCAAATATTACATCATCATGTCAAGCAAAACGTCCTGAGGTTTCAATTTACAAGTTTCTTGTAACTCTAAACAGTATTCTTAAAACTGAAAGCAAATTGAGAGGCTCTGCTCGTTTTCTCGTTAGTTAATGACTATAATTTTAACTTGATAAAGACTGACAAGCTGCTTTGTTTCTTGTTGAAAGGTAAAATTCGTGCACCAAAATGACTAATTAAGAAATGTGAGCATCAGAAATATACGAAAATAAGGAAAGAATTTGTCTCACTGCAGACGAGTTGCTGGTATAATATCAATGAATAAAACGAATAGAACTGTGATACTTATTGCAGTACGGAGGCATGACGGTCAAATAAACACGCAATTCGCAACTAAATTAAAGCGACCGTTGATTTGAGAAACGCTAAAATGACACCTTTATCTTTATATTATGCCCGTTAAATTTGTATAATTTTTTTTGTTGAGAGGAATTTTATCGAGATAAAATGAATGAAGCCTAGCTAGGATTCATTATAGCATAACCAGAATAGACTGGACTCTAAACAGACAATACAGTGTCGTTCCACCCTGGAGATTTAGCTGCTAGGGTGACCACGTATGATTAATACAATTTTTATCATTGAATAATGTTATTATATTTTTCCTTGTCGAAAATACGTATGAATTGAATCCTGATATTAACTAATTAAATATTGGAACCAAATCAACTTTCAATATAGTTTTAATAAAAAATATAGTGTTTCTTCACTTAGACGTTTTCACTATTGTAAGTAGGTGTGTGTGTAAGTAGTTTTATATAGTTGAATATATATAGTCTTAGTCTTAAACAACTGTCTCATCATCTCAAAATAATAAATTTACTTCGACTTCTACTTGCTCGTAAATATATGTGGTATTTCAAAACGGCGATAAAGCGACAGTCTATAAGACTGATCATACGTAGATGGAAAGAGTAAATGAAAATAATACGAATAACCATTAATTTGTATTCATTTTTAATACGTACATAATGTAACATAAGCGAGCCATGTTACTAATACGTGTATCGTGCAGGATAACGGATTTGCAGCGATGAAATTAGTGCAGATATAGTTCGGAACGTTAGCAATTTACCTACCAAGTACAAAATAATAAATATATGCAGCAATAAATATTATCATATATTGATCACCTATATTAATACGTAAATAAAACTGTAATAAGTAACAATGATCATTTCAGTTGTAAATTATGAACGCAAATAATGATGATAAAGGCCACGCATTAGGTATTTTTCACTAAAAGTAGTTTATACAAGCATGTTTTATATGAATTATGAAGTCCCGAAAAGAATATATCAGCGAATCCTTGTTTGGTTCGTCAAAAAAGTTTGCGTTTCAATTGTAACCAAAATCAATTAGTAGAATTAATCAAAATACTATCGCCCCATCACAATAACTTAATTGCGTTCCAGTAAATAAACTACAGTGAAATTTAATCATCATGTATTTTGCTAATTGCAATTTTATTGTCGCCTTCTTAACAATTATAAACATCAAAAGCAATTAATTAATTGTGGAAGCGTGTAGAAAATCGTATCTTACTTTTTAATCAGGTACAATTCGATTCGGAATTCAATTATGTAAAGTGGATTGCAATTGATTTAATTTTCTGGTATTTATTTAATAAAATGAGAATTGCAAGTAAATAATCTATAATAAAATTAACATGGTCAGTTAAGTCTTAATGAAGTTGTTTTATGACGCAGAATCATTCTTTCATTGGCTAGTCTGGTATCACTCATATTCGTATGTCTTTTGGTTG